>CABFWB010001949.1:0-15347 GCA_902151455.1 Timema bartmani
TCTATTTTCAATTGTTTCACTATTTTTCATGATTAGACCTCTCAGGTATTAGTCTGGTATTAGCCTGACTAGATTGTCTTTTTGTATATTGCCTAAGACTTGATTCCCCTTTTTACTTTTGCCGAGTTGTGGTAGACGCTTCTTCGTTCGAGTAAGAGCGAATATCCCTATTACTAGAGTTATTAAACTAAATGAAATATTCTATCTAGCTTCTGTCGGTTCCTTATCTACAACGTATTAATACCTATCTGTCCAACCTAATTTTTTCTACCTCGATAACGGAATACAGTTATCGTTAATTAATTGGGTTAAAATCTTGTCACTAATATGTAATTCTATATCTCATTGTTTGCTTTTTAATAAACTTATTTATTAATCTTATATATTTCTGTGATGCATTTTCCTTCCCTATCCTTCATCAAGTATAACTTATTTAATTACAGTATGTACCAGCTATTGTTTCCTTTTCTACGTGATAGGAGAAGCAACGATTCAAACGGGTGGTCACGTTTGGCTTGTGAGCTTTTAGTATGTAGCCAGTTTATTTGTACGCATCTTCTTTAAAATATCACCCTTAGATGTAGTTAGTTGCTTGAATGACAGGGCTGGTTGAGAAATACCCCTTCCCCTTTGCAACAGTCTCATCCGATGGATCACTTCGTTACGGAGACAAGCAGACAATTTGGACGTGGGCTCTGTATTTAAGTTTGGGTTGTGTGACGTCACTAAGCCTAATATTACAAATGAGGAGAAATTTTTTGGTCTATATCTTTAGTTATAAGCCTTCAATCTTAGAGTTTAGATTTTCTTGCGTTCGCTACTAATGAGATCCTCGATTAGCGTATTCGGTAATCAGTCAAATTTACACTTTGATGACGCTGCAATCAATCATGCAAATTTCAGCATTTAGATCACTGTTCCGGTTCATTATACAAAGGTTTTAAGACAGGAAACATTTCCAAAAATAAAGTACTCTTTGAAAGCGTTGATTTAAATTGTATTGTTTATTCTCCACATTCCATTTCCCCCCCATATTTCAAGACTTAATTAGTCCTTTCAGCGCCATTGTTTCGTCAAAATGTTTATTGAAATAATTTATTATTTATATTGAAATAATTAAAATCTACTTCTCATTATGTTTGGAATAGTGTTAACTACAACTCCATCCATGGCTATGAAATGTGCAGTATAATTTAATAGGAAGCTCATTATTTGAAAACTGGAAAATCATATTGCCACAAAGCGGAAAAAAAACCAATTATATTTACATTACATCCCGTTTAATTTGTAATATAATGGTAAATTCTACATTAATCCATAATGAGGTATTATTGGAATATTTTTAGATGAACTATATGATTAATAAATCGAATAAGACATATTTATAAACTATAAAATTATATTGAAGATCAATCAATGTTGGTGGTCAAAAGTGGGCTTATTTTTTAATAGGGTTTTAAAAAAGATGGTTAATACCAAAAATAAAATCTACTTTGAACATATTTGGTCTCAACTCTAAGTAATATCCATTTATATTATGAACTGGAATGATTTATTTCAACTTCTTATTATAAATAATATATTATTTATGTGTGCACTTTCTTTTTAAAATCTTTCTTAAGGCGATTGACCCTTTTCATTTGACGAGGAAATGCAGAGATATGGGAGCAAACGGTTAACTTCATTTTTTTTTGCAGTTTTCTTTTCGGAAACGGTTTGTTAAAAAATATAAGCATGTTGATTAAATTGACATTTTTGAATAGAAAACTGCCGGCTTCATAACAAGAAATAAGAAAATGTTACAATTAATAAACATCTATACATTATCTTAGAAGGGGTGTTGAAAATACTAACACAAAATTTTCACTCGTTCTCGAGAAAAATGATATTTCCAAACGTAAGATTTTCCGTAAGACCTGTCTGGTAGCTAGCACCATCTAAAGTTTCCGTGATCCATCTCTTCTTGTTGGCGCGGAAGGATACTTTGGTCGGTTGTAAATCCATGCCACGCCTTTCACCCTCCCGCCCACCATCCCACAAAATAGGTTTTAGACTTGCACTTGACAAGGTCAAGGTCCTTAAATTGACTTTTAGGAAGACTACATGTGAAAATAAAGCTCATCTGCTGAAGACATCTTCAATATAACCACCTAGTTTCTAGCCTCAAACTCTTCTTTATAGTTAAGCAAAAAAGACCATCTTATATCTTGTCCACCTTCTGATTTGGGTAAAAATAGTTCCAGTTTAGTTTTACTATAGTCCATCTTAATATTAGGGCCCTTTGATGTTTCACAACAAAGTATTTGACTAGGGAAGTTTGCTGATTACTGGCGTGTTTGACTGAAGTACTCTGATCTGAATAGAGGAGTCGTCATACACCTCAAATCTTGGTTGGTTACAGGTGTTGATTTATCTTGCTGTTTTTCCAGGTAATTCCGGTTCACTTCCTTAAAGTTGCCCTTATTTATTCTGGTTCCTTAATTTGGTGCTATTTTCGGGTATTTGGGGGTAAGTGTGACACTAAGCACTACCAAAAGAATCAAATAGTGTATTGGTTGGTGTATTCTTACTTATTCATTCTCCTTTTTACATTGTAATACAGGCCTTAAGGAGTGCATGACTGCCAGCTCCATTTCGCTAGAGAAAGACATGCATACTATTTTCTAATTATTTTTTTTGCACGTCGCCACAACCCCGTCCTCTTATCCCTATTCCCACACATGTGATTTAAGAATAGTGAACAAATAATTTGTATTAGGTTTCATTGAAGAATATCGATCACATCAGTTTCTTTGTAGGGTAAACTGTAGTGAATATTCTTAAAAGATTTAACGAACTAATGCCATCACAAAATAAGTTAAACTACAGTTTTATATATATATACACTTTATATATATACTTTATATGTATATATAAACTACAGTTTATATATATACATATATATATACACAAAATATGGATCAATATGCTGTATGGATAGATATAGTTAACATAGTAAGAACTTATTTGAGCCAAGATTTCAGGAAAGTGATATTCTCAAAGATCAGGGGCTTGCGCTGATGGTATTGTGCTGGTTCATTTTCAGTCTAAAATGAATTACTGCAACAGCAACAACCATCTTCCGTTTAGTTGTTCAATACATTTATCAATATAAAGTAAAACATAATTTTATTCAATCAAACATATAGCTAAATACAATTACCACACCGTGTAGGTGAACTCATTCAACAAAATATTTTGACAAAGCTACCAGCTCAAGTAAAACCCTTGTTTCTCCTCTTCTATAAACTTATTTAAGATAGAAAAAAAAGTTCATTCTCATAAAAAAAACATGTTTCTTCTCGTCACAAAACTGATAACGTGACACGCGGTCACCTTTAGACTAAAAATTGTTTAAGTAGAAACTCGAAATATGTTCCTAAGTTATCCTTAAATAAACCATCTCACACAACCACAACCTCCCTAGTTGCTATATTACTCAGTATCAATATAGTGCCATGCTAGAACACAGGAATTGAACTATCAAATAGGGAAATACACATAGAGTACGTCAGTTAAAATATTTTATTTAAAATAAAGTTTAACAAACAATGTACACATATTTCCTAGCCAGAAGCTATTCTCATTAACTTAATTGATCGAGCATAGAACATTAAAAAAAATACAGTAAATTGATTAAACAATATAAACAATCAATATCTTTAAACATTATAGTCAAGAGAAAAAAAAGAACTTG
This sequence comes from Timema bartmani, assembly GCA_902151455.1. Taxonomy (NCBI): domain Eukaryota; kingdom Metazoa; phylum Arthropoda; class Insecta; order Phasmatodea; family Timematidae; genus Timema; species Timema bartmani. The sequence continues at coordinate 3,737 of CABFWB010001949.1, forward strand.
AACCAACTACATGGTTCCAAACAAACCACCAATATGGAATTGAAGCCATTCATTAATCCCCACAAAAAAGGGAATATATGAACTCGCATTAAGGCCCTTGGCCCTGTCGAGTGCAATTATAAAACCTATTTTGTGGGATGGTGGGTAGGAGGGTGAAAGGGGTGGCGTGGCTTCACAACCAACCAAAGTATCCTTCCACGCCAACAAGAACAGATGGATCACGGAAACTGTAGATGGCGCTAGCTACTGGACAGATCTTTACAGAAAAACCATACGTTTGTAAATATCAGTTTTCTCGAGAAAGAATAAAGCTTTTATGTTAATATTTTCAACACCCCTTCTAAGATAATGTATCAATGTTTATTAATTGTAACATTTTCTTATTTTTTGTTATGAAGCCGGCAGATTTCTATTGAAAAATGTCAATTTTATCGATATATTATCACTGTTAAAATTATAGAGGAGGTGTGTATATAAAAAGTATAACTTAATCAACATGCTTTTATTCTTGGACAGATCGTTTCCAAAAAGAAAATTGAAAAACAATAAAAATTCTTGAAGATAGCCGTTTGTTCCTATGGCTCTTCATTTAAACGCCAAATCAAAATCGCTTGAAATGCAAATATTGCGCATTAAGCATTGGACCAATAACATTTGGCCTATAAAAAGCTGATACATATAATGTTATATTTTCTGTGGCAATTTGGAAATACGAGTAATTACTTCAATAGGCATATCCCAGCCAACGCTCAATTTTAATAAATTATAATAGTCCATACATAGACTAACAAATACCAAGAGGTATTGATAACACTGTGCTAACCAAGAAACACAAACTGAGTCTCAGCACTGCTAAGTGCAAGTCCATAAACTTGAAGGCCCAGCTAACAATATTAGCACATTAAGCGGCACTGCAAAAGTCCCCTTTATCAAAATCAAGATCAAAACAGCTAGTAATAATAACAACAGAGCTATTCTCCCAGAAATCAAATATAGTTGGCACTATTCTAAAAACCATGGGGAATAAACTTATACACTAGAGCTAGTGCACTTACAACCTCTGTTTGACACAATTTAGAATACTGACCTCTCTAGAAGCGAAACAAGTTTACACAGCTTAAGCAAAAAAGCATAGTATACTGAATCAATAGCTTTAAGAACTAATTTAAAATAATTATTATGCAATATATCAAAATAATAATGTTAATTTTTTTATCAAATTATTAACATGTTGAAAGTGTATTCGTGGAACATAAGGAATTATCCAATTTCAAACTAGAATGAAAAAGCATATCTGATTTCCTAATCATTTAGTTGAATAAATTATACTTATAGGCGAAGTGTCTCATTTAAACAGAATATCTGGTCTACATATACAAAAGATATTATTAAAAACGACCTATGCCTAAGTAAAGCTTAGGCCGTTACTTATCAAACCCTGTTGATATATCTTGACCTGGTTGGTGAGACTATCGATACTTTCTCTGACATAACCGGAGAATGTTGACACAGGTCATGAGCACTTGGTTATAGTAACAGGTCCTCGTATGTCGGTTATTGAACAGTAAAGGTAGGATTCCCTCGGCGAGTCTAGCGTCTGCGGCCAGCGACATGACCGGTCGTCATAGTTTGTTATGTGGCCAGTTCCTTCGAGGCGGCTGCGACTGGCGACCAGAGTGAGCGTCATGCGTCTCTACATTGCGTCCGAGAGCAGTGTGGACGCAAACGCATCACCGAGAAAACGTGTGTTTTAGTAGAGTTTTATTTAGTTTAGTGTTTGTTTTGACTAGTTTTAAAAATGGTCCATGCAATATTTATCCACAGAAGAGGAGGAAGATTTAATTGAATAGGTGGCATAGGATCTCTCAATTTTTATATAGCTTCGCCAGTATACCGGGACCAATATGTAATAAGTAATCGGTTACTCTGACTTAAGGTCATAGTTCAGGCTAACACTATTCCAAAATAACACGGAAAATTAAATATAAATTGAAAAACTCTGATAACTGAGGAACGATCTGTACTACACATAAAATTACCTTGGACTGACGAACAAAGAGACGAATATAGAGAAACACAATATTTCCCGCGTCGGCGGTCGCAGACGTAAGACGCGAGTCATGTTGAGGGAATCCTACCTTTAGTGTTCACTTCTGCGGTCTTAGCTTCAGAATATATACGATCATAAAGCAAATCAATGAGGGAAAATTAAGGAGAAGTAATATTATTCCTTTCTGGATGTAGCTGCCTCTCTTGTTGAGTGGAAGGAGAAAATTACTTGACGACTCAAACTCATGGTTTGAAAAGCAGAAAGTATGGGGGCCTTCGCACATTCTTTCCTCGTAAGCAGCTGAACTAGAAGCATCAGTATTGAATTGAATGGGCCGTTTCCTCCGCTGATCACACAATCTAGTACTTGTATGACTACGTGAGTCAAAGTAAGCTTCGTACATGTAAACAAAATGTCATTCACACAAGCTGAGATCATGGTCAGTAGATATATATTGTCAGTAGTGGATTATAATAGAGATATTGAGAGAATGTGAATCTATATATTAATGCGAGTTGGAAGGGGACGCGAGACGCAGTTTTTATGGCAACACCTTTTTTGGCCAAAATAAAAAAAATATTGTTCCATTACGAATATAGAGTTTAATTTTCTTCACATCTTTATAAAACATTTCCTGAATATATATTATGAGCATGGTGACATTGTCTAACAAACATTTTAAATTAAGAGAAAAAGTTTTCATTAAATTCCAGAACATACTTGATAGATATCAAAGAAATTTTGAGGTCACCACGTGAAGAAAATTAGATTCTACGTTTCTAATGGAGCAATATTTTATTTATTTAGATCAAAAATGCCATAAACACTGAAAAACACTGATTTTATTTTACATTCCCTTCCATCGCACCTTAACTCATCTTGTGAAGGGCTAAAGCCAGCTTGTCACATAGATCTGTTTCAGATAAAACGGTTCCAGTTCAGGAGAATCTACGTTTATCCTCGTCACTAAACTTACAAAGATGTATTTTAAAGATGTATGACTATTAATCTACTCCAACATGTGTGTTGAGAGCCTAGCCAAGTCTAACTTACCAAACAACTTACAGCCCGGCTCGTTAGCTCCATGAGATCAGAATAAAGAATGTGTGTTCAGCGTTAGAGTGAACCTCTCATCTAGTTTGCCAGTAATAAAGATGCCGGGATTTGATTTCTTTCTGGAGTGAGGGGGGGAGCGCTAAGGTTTTTTTAAAACATTGGTTTCCATTTTTTTCTCTACACAAATGTGTGTACACTTACCCGTAATACTATCCTCCTCATCCCTAATCAATAAAGTAGGAATATGTAAACGGGTATTAGCAAAGCATGAAAATAAATGCTATATATAAATCTAATTTCGGTTGAAAGAACAATTTAGAAAATTCAAACTTTTTTTTGTCCAACATCGATAACATTTTAATATTATATTTGTGCTATTTATAGGTATTAATAATATTCATCAAAAGTGAAAGCTGCAGATAGCATGACTTGATGTATGACTATATTAAAACAGTTTTAATAACTTTGGTAACTACCAGATACTATTCCTCCTACCAAAATAAGGGTATATTTTGTGTTTTGAGCGAACAAAACTAAAGCGTTTATTCATGTTAGAAATTTAACTCTTTATTTGTTAATTTATCTGCTTTTTATTTATTCTAAAAGTTATTTATAATGTTTGCTTTGATATTTTAAACTGCTTCCCGTTTTGGTTGAAGTGTCTACTAATTGAAAGAAAAAATTATAATTATGTGAGAGAAGTACGTAGTAGAAAGGATTTAGCTGTCTCATTAAAATAAAACTAGTAATAATAAAAGGATCAGTTATGCATTTTTAAAAGAAAAACTTTTAATAGACGTAAAATAACTTTAGAGAATTATAATGGAGCTGGTGTATAGAAAAGGAAATAGTTTACCACACTTTTCTAAATATGAAAGAATAAAATTTTATTTTACTTCTTGGTGAAAAGTTTCAGCCAGCAGAAGATTTAATGGAAACGACAAGAGAATGGAATATGCGATGTCTTGCATATATGATTTATTCCCTCTTTTTTTATTTTTAGTGTAGTTTGTACATGCAGAAAATAATGAATGCTCCACTAATTCAATCTATTGTTGAAAAAATATATTTTCTAAATGAGCTTTTAATTTTAATTTGCTCTATAGTTAGGTAAAGAGTCTTACATTTTTAAACATAATCGTTTGGTGTGTCAATGAAATATTTATTTAATATTTTGAAGAAAACGTTTTTAATTTAACTTTTTTTGCACCGCTTATAACTAACCGTTCGAGCTAAGAAAACGTTTTTAATTTAACTTTTTTTGCACTGCTTATAACTAACCGTTCGAGCTACACGCCTATGCACTAATTACGTGTTTTAGAGATTAGGAAAATCATATTTATATGAAGTGTACAATCATTTGCGTGGGGGGAGAATGGAAAAACATTTAGGGAAAACCACCCTCAGTACACTCTACAGAGATTCGAACCTTGATCCCCCATCATCGGCAGTCTAGTATACTGCGAGAGTCACGTTAGATCATGTTGCCACCAAAGCTGCTAATTTAACATAGTATTGCACAACAAAGTGATAAACAGGGCTGGTTCTTAGCCTATGGGAACGAGGAGTCCACAGGGGGCCCCAAAGTTAGACCCTTTTTTAATCGCTTGGATAAATAAAAAAGATAGTAAAATATGAGATTAGTAAAATTAAATTATTTACAAAAGCACCAGATGTTTGAATAATGTTAGTTTTTTACCCTTTTTTCCTCGGGCTATGTCACTCGCTTCCCCTACCTTTCCGAGGCCCCACCGCTCATTTCTTCTCCCCTCCTGAGGCCACGTCTCTTGACTCTCCTCCCTTCCCGAGGCCCCCCCGATCATCTCTTATCCCCTCCTGAGGTTACACTGCTTGACTCCCCTCCCTTCCCGAGGCCCTGCTGCTCGTCTCTTCTCCCCTCCTGAGGCCACGTCGCTCGTCTCTCCTCCCCTCCTGAGGCCACACCACTCATCCCTCCTCCCCTCCCGAGGCCCTCCGCTCATCTCTTCTCCACTCCTTGTAACCCATCCCTTGGTTATCACCCAATAATAACAGACAGGTTGGTCACAAGATAGTTTATTTTATTCAAAAACAACATAACAAGAAAAGCTCTAAGAGAGAGTGAAGCATGAATAGCGATAGGCGCTAGATAAGTAAACAACAATCATCGAACCATAAAATATGGACTCATTTATTAAATAGGCTCTAAGGAATTTTTCTCATAAAAATAACTATAGTGACTAGCCTAATTATCAGTGTGGTATAAAACTGAAATTTGGCAAATTGGTTAAGGAACCATTCCTTATACCCATAAAAGTTAAAATATGAAAATTTTAAAATGGGACTTCAGGAAATAAGAGTGATAGAAGGGTATAACCAAAAATAATCTTTTGTTGTGATAGAAAATTTAAATTTTTCAATCAACCAGAAGAAGGACCATTTTAAATAAACAAATAAGTCCCAAATTTTTTAATATTTTATTAGGAGTTGTATAAATTGATAGGGGATAGGGAGAAGTCTAACATTTCCAAAATTAACATAAACAACTACTCTGTGTAGTAGAAAACCGAATCTGGGCATACAAGTAAGTGAANGGGGGAGAGATAGAAACTATATGAGAAAAACACTTTAAGATAAGGTCAAAAATTTGAGATTTTCTGGGATTGCAAAGGAATCACTTAAAATAACCAATTATATGTTAAATATTTAATATTTCTTAGTGAGGGATTTTAAATAGGGTTTTCGAGATTTCAAAACGTAAATGAACAAATTACTTCTCAGTGGTGGAGAAGAATGAAATATATCAGCTCCATAAGGTCCACCCCAAATTCTTATAGAGAGAGGTCTGAATATTTTTAAATTTCAAAATGAAGGACCACAAAATTGGGATGAAGGGAGTGCTAAATAATTTCACAACTCTAACAGGAAAAAAAAACACATTTCGGTAGATTATAAACATGACATTTTTAGTAAATGAAGAGGAACAACCCCGAATAAACAGAGGGCCACGCAAATTTAAAATTTAAAATTGGCGCTCGGGAAATTGTTTGGGCAGGACCATTTCAAAACTAGTTTTGACAAGCATTTATTGGTGTGGCAAAAAAAAAGCTAGAAGATAGAGGTATTACTCCAGAATTCCTCAAAAGATGGAATTTTGTAATTTCAAAAGAGGGATACGAGAAATTGGGAGATGGAGGTGGCTTAAATTTTCTAAGCTATTAGAAACAAATATTCTTGCCACAGTAAAGAAAATAATAATTTCGTATAGGCAAACGAAAAAAATAGTTTCATTTGGGATTATTAACATTTGTAAATAGAGATCGTAAATGCATTAGAAGTAAAGCATGTTTGTGTTAAGTGTATCCCACCCCAATATAAATAAATTCGACTGAAGAATAAACAATTATCGTATGTAATAACTACGACTAAGCATTCAAAATAAATTTTATATCCATAATTTTTTTAGGTTAAATTAAAATATCTGATTGACTCTCACATTGTTTTGTAAAAAAAACCCACAAATAATGTGTTATGTTGACACGATTACAATTTTTACGTTTCGATTTTGAGTAGGGCGCGTTTAATTAAGGTAGCAATAAATTGTGTGATGCAACAAGTTATTGAACATGTTTGCCGATAAATTCATTTGGTAGATTGGTTGGTAGCAGTGTGCAATAAATCTTCCATGAATAGACCTTTACAACACGTGCGGGATGTCAACATTGGTAGAATGCTGTTGGAAATACTGGTCAATGTGTAACAACTCAATGAGACTTCACCCTAGTAATCATAAGGGGTGGTTTGGGGGGTTTGTTAACAACGTTTACTGTTCATTTTAGGCTGGGATAAACTAACACTTCCACCAACCCTATTTTCTTTGGACGACAGGATAGTTTTTTCATATAATTTCTGACAACACTGTTTACATTGGCAGCACCGACTGTGGTGTGAGCAGATCATTGTGAAACAAATATCAACTCACAATAATTAGAATGAGGAATTTTATCATTTTTATTTTTATTTATTAAAAATTATAATTTTTTCTTTTTAGTTTATTTCTATACTGGCATTATTAATCAAAATAGTTAGAAAAATAAAACCAAATTATCCCAATAAAATGATACTATATTTTAATAAATAAATACCTGCTTCGCTGGCCGTGTGACTTGACGCACTACTCTCGCAGTAGACTAGACTGCCGAACGCGGGTAAATCAAGGTTCGAATCTCGGTCGGGTGTACTAAGGGTGTTTTCCCCAAAAATAATTTTCAATTCTCCCTCCACGCAAATTAAGGTATTCTTCCTCTAAATATAACATTTCTAATCCCTTAAGCCACTAGCGTAATTAGTAAATAACTATAAAACCCGTACGGGTAGTAAGAAGCGGTGCTAATTTTTTTAAATATATCAAAAATAAAGCACGTGGGTTCGAACACACCACTTTCCACTTGGTTTAACCTGGAACCAAATACAACATATTATGGCTGAGATTAACCCCTCATAGGGGTGTATGGTTCTTTTTATATATTATTATTGTTATTATTATTAGTAGTAGCACCACGCCTTACTAACTGTTCGGGTTATACGCACATACGCTAATGTGCAATGGTAGGGTGATTGGGAGATGAAATGGAGGACCTACAGTTTAACGTGGAATCCGAACAACGGTGGAGGCCTGGAATTCTTCACATTCACAAGATGTGATTAATTCACGTCTTGTCAGAGGTGAAGGAAGTGTCTAGCAATCAGATAAATCTGTGCCAGGATTGAGGATTGAACCCCGGACACTCAGTACAGAGGTCTGACACCTTACCCCTAGACCACCAGGTCACCTTATTTAGTATTGTATAGTATCAATTATACTAGTTGTATAGCACATAACAATTGTATATATTTAAATATTTTATAAATTTAATTTTCTTTTATATATGTGTCATAACAATATATGTTTTATTTAAATTGTATTTAACTAAAGACACAGTTTACAAATACTTCCATAAACAAGTATTATACTAAATACAATTAAATAACATTGAAAGTTGTTGATAGCTTGCATAGACAGTAAGACAGTAAAAAATTTAATTTTAAGTGACGGTCCAATTTTCTTAGGAAGAACCTTTTAGAAAAACAAATCTATTTGCGTCCAAAAATTGTTATTTTATAGGTATTGTTACTATCTATCAAAAGTTACATGAAATAAAGTGAAAATAGCCGTAGTGATTCTTCGAGTTGGCAGGTAAGGAATGAGTTTCTTATGAAAATTTGACTGTATGGAAAATGCGTTAAACTATTATCTATTATGCCTATTTTTGTAGCATATAAAATATGCTTACATACATAGCATACGCTTTTATAAGTTTATAATTTTTAAACAACGTATTATTTTATCTCATTATTGTTTCAAAGGGATAATTTTTAAACTACTTATAAAAATATTTTGCCTTGGTAAAACATACAACACGTCAGTCAACTGTTTTATCATAAAACAAAATTTCTTGCTCTGCATGTCCAATTAAAATAAAGTTAACTTGTTAAAATCATAAAATAATTTACTTCTGTTGTTTAAAAACAAATTAAATACAATAAGGCATTTGACTTATATTTTGATTTTCAAAGTGTTCATGTGAAACAATGAAATAGTAACTTTTATGGAACGTATTTCATAAATTTAACCCGCCTCGGTGACGTAGTTAGCTAACGCGCGTGTTTCTTGTGAGCTAGACTGCCGAGGACGGGGATATCGAGGTTCAAATCTTGCTAGGGGGAACTTGGGGTGGTTGATCTAAATGGTTTTCCACTCTCTCTTCATGCAAATTTGGGTTCACCTCCTCTATATTCAACCTTCCCAATGGCCGCCCCGTTAGCGTAAATAGTACTTACGCGTATAAACCGAAAAGGTAGTAAGCCGCGGTAATAAGTATTATTATTATTATTATTATTATTATTATTATTATTATTATTATTATTATTATTATTATTATTATTATTATTAATGTAGAACCAGAACCAGAAACATAACCATATCCATGGCTAATCCATTAATAATTACTGAAACTGCTTTCATTTTTAATTTTAATGAAATTTATTTATTTAAAATGTGGCTCTATTTTCATTTCCTCTTATATTTTAACTCAGTATTTTCCATGTTTTCAACTTTATGAATATTAAAGGCTAAAAAGCAAAGTTAAGTTGCCGTAAGGTTGAGTTTGGCACATGATGACTCTTTCATGAACATATTTTGTATAAAAATTATTGCATTTTAGGTGGAAATTTCCAAGCCGATATTTTAAGACTAACATCAAATACACATATATATACAATATATTTATACTTATGTATATATAAATATATAAGTATGCATATTATGTATAAATGAATATTCATATAACTATTTATACAGATAAGTATTTATATTTATACACATGTAAAGTAGTAATTGGGTTCAAATTCTGGTTTGGTGTACGAAATACATTTTTCTTAAATGGTTTTCCGTTTCACGTAGATTCGGTTACTTTTCATCTAAATTGTACCTTACTCATCCTCACTTAATTAGCGTAGTTAAATGCTGCTAGCCTGGTTGAATAGTAAGCCGCAGTGCAAAAACCAACCAATGCTAAATAATTTCGGGGTGCAATAAATGTATTACAGAGGATCAATAAAATATGTTGGCCTTAAAATGTGAATTATGAGTAAATTTAACTATTAATAGATATAGGAAACCACAAAATGGTCTACGATAGAAACACGTCCTTATAGTTCGTCAGTTTCCGTGCGTGCTCGTTAACACTCGGCTCGAGCGTTTCCTGGGGCTCTCCGCGTGTACTACGAGTAAGCAACAGTTCATTGTCGGTGTGGCGCCGAGGTAGGAAACCGGGCGCGTCGTTATTTACCGACGTCAATGAAGCAACGTGCGCGTCGTTTAGCATCGATTACAATCATTAGAGTGCTCGCTAATAGTCGTTAACACCACGAGACATTCATGAATTGACCGGTTTTAGATCAAATGGGGATTTTGGGATGCTTCGGTGATACGTAGTTTTATGCTACATTCTTATATTGTGATTTAAAACTTAAGAATAGATATATAGTGTCATTAGGTTTGTATAATACATACTTATCTGTACTTATTGATACAAGCCGTAATTGAGTGATGAAACACATTTATTATAACATATAACGATTATAGATACATGATGATTTTTCCTAATGTTATACTATGTCATTAATAATAGAGCATAGTGTACTAGGATGGAGGGGATTCACCAAGCTATTTTACCTAGAGCGTCCAGGTTTATTTAGATTTCGGTGCATTCACTCTCAATCTAATCTCATCTTACATACGCCTTGGTTTAAGTCGTTAATAGCACTGGCTTTAAACACACAGACACACGCAGGTTATGAGAATAGTGATAAATTTTATATAATTTTCATCTTAATTTTCCTATATTAAAGTGCAAGCCAACAGTCGAGACCTCTAGCAGAATAGCAAGGAAAAAATACAAAACGACGCAGGCGTTACAAATAATAAATACATTATCTTAGTGTACAAGGGATTACAATGGAACAAATTTAATAGCTAAATAGTATTAAAGTGAAAACATAAGAAGATAAATTATTTTAAAGTATTAATAATTTAGTGAAGAGCTTAAAAAAAGTAGAGACTTAATGATAAGGGTGTTCTTTAATAATAATAATAATAATAATAATAATAATAATAATAATAAAAATAACAATAATAGTAGTAATAATAATAATAATAATAATAATGATAGGGGTATTATTTGTAGCGCCACCTATTTGAACTGAAATATTCTCACACTGCCTTCATTTTTAAGAGAATGGCAGTCCCAAAGCTTCAAAGCTACTAAAACAATACTCAGAGGTGTCAACATTTTCTTCATTGGAACTGTTAGAAATGTCTCTATTCGTTTGAGGGAAGACCGGCGTATGTTTTTGATTATTTACTTTGATCTCAGAACTGCTACATTTTCAGTTAAACGTGATGGAATTATACTTTTTTAGATATTAAATTTATAAATTTAAATGCTTAAATCCAATAGTGATTATATGTGTATACCTTGCGCTTCTACTTAATTGAGATTATTTTTAAATAATCAAACACTTCTTAAATAAATGGTACGGCACACCGCACAGACTTTCTCTCTCTTTCTATAAACTCGTAAGATTTCTGAACGGAATAATGTACATTGTATCATCACCACACCACATAAGAACACGCATAAAATAATATATAATGATATAGAATCAATGAGAAAAGAGGCGCATCTTTGTCTACCTAAGAACATTTCAAACAGTTTAATGTCTTCCACAAGGGTCAAAACTTCGTATTAAAATTTCGATTTCTGGTTAAAGTTTTAACATTTTATAAGGTGTTGCAGATCTTCAAGTCATCGCATTGATATTTAATTATTCATTTATACATTTTGACCAATAAAAAATGTAAATATTGACTATTGAGTCTAAAATGGAGATAGATCATTGCTATGCAAACATTTCTCCTAAGAG
>CABFWB010001949.1:23955-53115 GCA_902151455.1 Timema bartmani
ATTTTGATTAAAATTCGTATCTAGGCGTTGATTAAGATTATAAATAAACTGGCTATTTTCATTTTCCTATGAAAATGATTTTTAGGGTACTTTACAGAAGCGTTAATTTCCGTATCTCCACAACTATTTGAGAAACTAAACAACTTATCATTGCAAAATTGTAGGACTATTAGAAATAAAAAACTTTTATTTGACATATATTTTTTTTATAAAAGCAACAGTTTCTGAGATATTTGCTAATATATTAATACAATTTTGTGAGGTTTAGTTGTAAACATATACTACTTAAGTCTTAACGCAATAATTCTCCAATGCCATAAAGTAATTAAATATAAGTATCTAAAAAAGTATGTTATTTTTCCTTAAAACTCTTAGGAGAAATGTTTGCACAGCAATGATCTATCTCCATTTTAGGCTCAAAAGTCAATATTTACATTTATTATTGGTCATAATGTATAAATGAATAATTAAATATCAATGCGATGACTTGAAGATGTGCAACACCTTGACGATACTTGAGTTTATAGAAAGAGAGAGAAAGTCTGTGCGGTGCGCCGTACCATTTATTTAAATTTGTAATAATTTGGGAAATGGATATAATGATTTGATTCAAAATAGATGTTTGTTAAGTGGCTTACATTATAAATAATTACATATATATATATGTTCAGTTAAAAATAATTTTAATATAAATTAATTGATGATAGATTTTGAAATAATTGAAGTATTCTAAAAATAGCTCTAACGATTTGGTTTGAAATTGGTATTTTGAGTCTATTTTATAGTAGGTATGTAATAAATATAATTCTTTTAAATTAATTTAATGTAAACTTAATTTAGAAGTTATTTAGAAAATTTGAAATTTTTTGAAAGGTGCTATAGGATTCTGTTTAAAGTGGATATCCGGAAATAGTTTTCATGATAAATAATAGATAATGTATACTTATTTTTATTTTTTACAAATATAATTCGTCTATGTTATATTTTATGTTATATTCTAAGCTTCAAATCACTATTGAGAAAGTTTGTGTGATTGTGTCGTAACACTAATATGTTTGGTGCTGCGTATTAATATCCATCCTATATATCTGCAATGAATGGAGTAAAAATAGGGAATTTAAGATTTAGAATAAATGTATCCACATTTGCGTGGGAAAACTAATTCTCAGCTCACCATGATTGGGATTATAGCCTAACCTCCTTGTCAGTGGCAAACTGGACAAGAGAAGTTTTACCTTTAATTCGCGTATCCACCGATAAGGGTCACTAAATGTTCTTTGGTTAACACCATGCTAGAGGAAGTGTACCCGCACTTGCATGAAGGTAGAGTGTAAAAGCATTTATGAACAAAATACCCTCAGTACACCAGACCAAAATTCTTACGCCAATCTCCCCATCATCAGCAGTCTAATCTAATGAGAGAATGACGCCACTGAAGCAAGAACCGAATATTTGTTTAAATCTAAACACAGAGCTAAGTTGTGATTTGTAGATCATTCATCGTACGTTTCCAACTAGCGAGATGCCCTGGTTAATCACGCATGCCTCAATGTTGACCTATTCAAACAAACAAAGAAAGTTATTTAAAATAAATTCGTTGAGTTGCCTCATTGAGAGATGGAGAAGAATGTAAGGTGGGATATTTATAATAGGTTAGTGGTTGTATTATTTATACTTATTAATAGGAGTTTGTTTGACGTTGAAATAGCAGCAGTTAAGGCCATTTAAAACTCGTGGTGTCCACGTTAACTATAGATGAAATGTCCATGGACGTGCCAATTCACACTGCAAACAAACGTCCACGGACATTTTTGATGCCTACAAACTTGAGTTGATATACTGTCGTGTACTGTAGGTGCCCACGTGTTCTTCAAAACGCCACTGCGCATGCTCAGTCCAAAACGTCCACGCGGACGTCCTGCTGATCGCTCAGAGAGTGATCTGAAAACATCCGTACCACGGTCGTTCATTGACACCGTGGACGTCGGAGTGAATTGCCCCATTTGATTAGCTGGGACACGATTTATACAAAACGTCCAACCACGGATTCCACGGACATAACGGATGCCAGTGTGAAATGGCCTTTACTCGCTCATCAACAAAGCTACGATGGAAAATTCAGCTTATATAGTCAGTCGGTGGTGACAGCGTGAACAGGCTTGAACACACTGACCCAGCCGGGTGATGTTAACCAAGTTAAAATGTCCACCATTTTTTACTAATTTGGTAGCGTGTCTATCCGCTGTACTAAGGGTCCCGGGTTTGACTACCAGCATAGCAGAAAAAAATATCACTGGTGAAATGTGGCTTTACCGTTTTGCACCGTTATGAATCAACGTGCTGTGTCTGTTCTAGATTTATGTTAGCTAATAAATCATATGCTGATATTAGCAGTCGGTTAAGAAAGTGCAAGTTAAATATCTTTTTAAATAAATCGAGTTGAATAATGTTAAAAATAACTTATGAAGGATCATAGAAACATTAATTTTTTAAGGGGAAGAGGAGGGTGGAGGGGAATGGGAGGTGAGATAATAATTGTATAATTATCCTACTAAAAAATTACGAGTATTAAAAAAATAGTAAAATTTAAACCACTCTTGATATGGAATTTAATGTGTAGCTTTATACATTTTTTTGGGATTGTTGGCATTATGAAATTTTTTCACTCAAATAATTTACTAACCTAGGTATTTAATAGGAGGAGTGGACTAATATATTATTAATAATACTCTCGTGGAAGTAGAGAAGGGATCTTTAACTCTCTATCAACTTTCTTTCTGTAAGGCCCGACGATAATAACCTTTACATTTATTGGTACTAAGTCTGGTAATATTATTGAAAAGTTTACTTTTTCTTTGTTTCTGTGCTCTGCGACTTATTCTCCATCGAGGGAAATATAGTGATTGAATTTAAAAATAGATTACCCCCATTGCATGGAGTGAGTGTGGAAAACCATTTAGGTAAATCCCCATCAGTACACCCAGCCAGGATTGGAACTCTGACCTACGCAATAACGTTACACCAGACTAGAAGAGATTGTCCTATCAGTTCACGTGACTATTGGGAAGGATAGGACTTTCTTAAAATAAGGAATCTTTTTATCATACAATTTCTAGATGGAGCTATTCTTAAATTAGTTTTGGAATACCTTCAAGTTTCTGTTACGTAGTTGTTCATTTCTACGTAGTTTTAAAGTAAACCACGTGGATATTTAAAGGGTTTCCAATTTTTCAAACAGATTTTTATCAAAAGATTTTTTTAAAACAATACTAGCAGCATAGAGTCGATTCATAATGTAGGAGTAGCTCTTCTCCATCTGGGACATCAAATAAGTCTAATAAATGGTCTGGCTTTGGTCTAATATTCTATTTCTAGCAGCATTATTCACATAAGATCACAAAATCTTGAAGTCACTTTATGTTTTGGAACATAAGGTTTTTATCATCTTGATGTCCATATAGAGATCAAGCATGAGGACAGTGTAATCTTAAGCATCTCTAGAAGGAAACATGAAAGTTACAGCGTTTTGAATCCTTTCTTAGGATAAATCATTAGGGTCATGTCATCTTGAATCACCTCTAGAAAGGAAACATGAGAGCAATGTAATCTCTAGCACCTATAGTGGGGAAGCATGACGATCATATAAGCTTGAAGTCACCTCTATGTTTGTCACATGAGGGTCATGTCACCTTGAATCTCCTCTAGGGAGGAAGCAAGAGGTCCGTATCATCTTGAGGCCATTCTATATTTGAATCAAGTAGGTCGTGTCAGTTTGAAACTACTCTGTTCAAATTTTATTCATACAATTGACGTACTGCTGAACACCCAACACTGACAATGTGATGTCCTTACGTATTAATGGATCGTATCGACCGAGACAAACCTTTTCCCTCTTTTTAACTTTTTTCTTCCTCTAAAGGTGACATTGCAAACAGACACAATGCCCCAGTTTCAATAATACATACACTGGCAAGCTAAGAGCAGCCATTTTTCTTTGTAAAGCAAGTCATTGTTTTCTGTTACACACACATCTCTGATTTTATTTTATCAAGTACTAAATATTTCAGCAAGGAAATACGGAACAAATTATTGATATTCACCTGTAAAAGTTGTCACCATTATTAAAAACCAAATATGGAGATTTTAAAACAACATTTTAAGTAAACAGTTTATTTTTTCAAAGCTGGAATTATAATTAAGGTTAAATAGTTTAAATTAATTTTTATCAAATCTTGTATTGTAGTTGATCATATAACGTTCCAATATTTACATAATTGTGTCTGCCATTCAATAACCTGCCATCAATATCCCGATATTAAAAATAAAATTATGAATTATTTGTTGTCTTCAATAAATCAATCACTTATAATTATTAACATTTGCTAAAACAAACGAAAGGAAGCTAGACAAGAGTGAAGGAGCTACTTGGGGGGGAGGGTTACTTGAACTCTCCCCTTTCTCAAGAACCCAAATAATTTTAATAAAAGTTTAAAACATAAAATATATTACTATAAATTATCTCTATGATGGTGTGTCTAGTGCAAAGGCTAAAATTATAAAACCAGGTTTACGACTTGATATTCAAAAGTTATATCGTTACAAATATTAAGGATGGCCATAACATTTTAAATTGAGAGGGAAAAAAACCTGAAATAATCTCTATAATGCATTATATAGCTCTTTCTAAAAGTAAATTTCTAAGTGGGCCATTAATCCTCAGTTGCTGCCTCCCTCACACCTTCCGAAATATTTACTAAAACTATTCTTATTAAAATTAAAATGCACCTTTGCAAGACGCTGTAAACAAAGATAAGATATTAATGACTCGTAGATACCATAGACCTAATATACCGTAATCTGTGAAATGTTGTATGTATGTTACATTGATACATGTTACTTAATTTGTTGTATGAATCCATTAGTTGTCCAAAGAATTGTTGTTGTTTTTCAATTTATAACCGCCTCTTATGTTGTATGAATCCATTAGTTGTCCAAAGAATTGTTGTTGTTTTTCAATTTATAACGGCCTCTTGCTACCCGTTCGGGATATACGCTTAAGTATTAATTACGCTAATGGACTAGGAATTGGGAAGGTTGAACATAGAGGAAGTGAAATCAAGAGTGTAAAACCATTTAGTAAAAACAATCCTAAGTTCACCCAAGTGAGATTTGAACCTCGATCTCCCCGTCCTCGGCAGTCTAGCTTAACATGAATCTAGCGCGTTAGCTAACTACGCCACCGAGGCGGGTAAAGTATTGTGCGTTGGTTGCAGCCGACTATTTTAGTGGCTTATGTTGTCAAGTATTACATGGCGTGGATGTGTTAATTTAAGAACCAAAATATATTATACATTTGGACACAATATGTTAAAATAATGTATCTTCTTATACCTCTCAACCCCCCACTCCCACACACATACACACACACTTGTTTCACTCCCCTAAATTGAATCATAGATGTGACTACAATATTTCGTAATATAATTAAAAGTTTAAATATTTATCCAAAACCTGCACCCATGTGAAAATTATATGAATGTCAATCTCATTAAGTCCAGTCTGCCAGTGTTAGAGAGGTTGAGGTTCTAATCCCCACCGGCTGGACTGAGATCGTGTTTCATAAATGGTTTCCCACTTTGACTCCTTACAAATGTAGGTACATTTTTCTAAATTCTACCTTCTTAAGCCCTACATCACTATCATAATTAAAATGTGTTGGAGACACTGCGGAAAATAAGTTTACTAGATGTTTTCTATAACGCATCCATTCCTGTTTATATACCATAACATTATCTGCAGGCTCGAGGCTGTGAGCTTTTGTTATAAAAACTGGAAACATATTTATCTTAACCATTATTATTACTATAAGCGTACAAACCAGACGGGTAGTAAGACGTGGCTTAAAATATATTATTATGGTTTATAAGCCAGTTGACACAATGACGTTACTAGGCTATTGTAGAGTAACTAAAACCGTAAAATGCGCCAAAGAATAGTGAAGATATTGATAGTAACTATAATATATATTTAATAATATTTGTAAAAAAAATAAAGCTTAATTTTCTGCGATGATATTCAGGTTTCTCTTTTCACCCTGCATATAATACTTTTTTAAAAGTATGTCTATAAATAGATTTGTGATAGAATGTTCTTAGTGGATATGTGTGATATAAAACAATAATTTTTTATTAGTTTATGCCTCTCCAAACGTTTCCGAAACTAGTAGGTTTGTTGATACACCCGATGACTTAAGGGGGGTATATACCATGCGTGAAACTCTGATGTGAGGACGTATTGATTGCCTTGTCAGGTACCATGTTGGAGACTACTTACAGACGGGCTTGAAGACCATATCGTTGATTGGTTTATTGATCCAGTAACTGCAGACCTCCTCCATTCCACATCACAGCTCCCTTGGTATATAGCCTTCCGTTTTCCTCATAGATCGTTTTAATTTATTATAATTGATTATTAGCACCGCGTGTTACTACCCGTTCGGGTTATACGCACTTACGCTAATGTGCAATGGTAGGGTGATTGTGAGATGAAATGGAGGACCTACAGTTTAACGTGGAATCCGAACCACGGTAGAGGCCTGGCATTCCTCACATTCACAAGTTGTGATTAATACACATCTTGTCAGAGGTGAAGGAAGGGTTTGGCAAATTTATTATAATTTCCTTTCCAGCACCCACTACAATTTCTTAAGAGCACACCTATCCTTATATTTATGTGTTGAGTAAATAATTTCAAAAAAAAATCATGGACCATGCTAAATTATCTTAAGTTTATATATCGTCACTTTGTTTAAAATGAATATATATGATTGAGAATAGTTAGATCTACTGTCCAAATTTTATAGGACGAAACTAATATGACAGCTCTAATAGCTCATAGAACTATTTTTATATACTCATACGTCAATTAAACTGATCTGAAACTTTCACTCTTGATTGATATTATAAATATCTAAAAAAATAATGCAAAAAAAACATTAAAATACTATTATTGTAGACTACTATATATATATATATATATTCGTATTATATAAAAGTGTCTTCTTATCAGAAACCTACTATATGTTTACAACTATTAGGCCTAACTTCTCAGAGTTGCAACACTTCACATGAAATGTCCTTGAAAGTTAGATAATTGTACCTTGTTATAACATTGTATTAAACTATAAAACATATTTCTTTTGATACTGAAGTAACAGATTAATGCCTTTCACGTACATTTCGGCGTAGGCCTAAACATATTAATTTAAAAAAAAATCACTTCTCATCCTATGAAGGATTTTGAGTGTCTGCAGCGTTTCCCATTATTCGAGTGGATGGACCTCTTAAAGGCTTTTTATGACAGAAAATCCTTCATCATTTCCTTTATAATAAATCCATGACATCATCCCGCAATCGAGCCATACCGAAAAAGTGGCCGCCGTCTTTTGGGGAAGATAGTATCAGTTTCTGTGGATAGAATGATGTGTCATGTGGTCAGCACAATGAACCCTCAAGTCGTTTTTTCTCAGTTTTCTAGTCCAGAGCCGCTGCTTATTTGTCCTCACAAGGATGAGTTGAACTCGCTACAGATCCTCTTCTTGACAGCAAATTTGAAAGTGCCAAGGATCGAACTTGGGACCTCTGAATCTGTGGATAGAAAAATTGACAATTAGAAAACATATTTATTTTGTAATATTAAATAAAAGTAATATATACATAGTAGTTTTCTCTGTTGGCATTGATTGAGTGCTTTGTTGAAAACAAGAAAACTTTATATCAGTGAAGAAGGAAAATATTTCTATGTTTGGAAGAACAGGGCGGGCTTCTTGTAATTTGAAAAATCAGTTGATAAAAACATAATTTAGTTAAAGATTT
Source organism: Timema bartmani (assembly GCA_902151455.1). Lineage (NCBI taxonomy): Eukaryota > Metazoa > Arthropoda > Insecta > Phasmatodea > Timematidae > Timema > Timema bartmani. The sequence goes on from CABFWB010001949.1 coordinate 31,830, forward strand.
GTTTTAATCACTGTGACACACACTGATTCTCAGTTGAGATTTGGTGTAACACTTTTCAGGTCTGGTTTCAAGTGTTGGGAAGGTTGGAAGTTTGAATCCTAGTTTGGTGTGCTAAGTGTATTCCCTAAACTAGAGATAATCAAACTAATATATCTCAACGCAAATTCATATACACATTTCTAAATCCTATCTTCCTCAACCCTATCCCATAAGTGTTGATATGCGGTTATCCCGGACGGGTTGTAAGATATTGTTCAAATAAACAAATATTTTTATGAATCATACAGTAATATTGGGCTGAATTTACTATTCTTTAAATTGAAAAATTACACCTACCCACGGGAATCGATCCCAGAGCCTTAGGCTTATTACGCCAATACTGTAACCACTGAGCTTTCTATAAATCGTTTCGTGCCCAGGGTCATTCCAGGCTATTTAATCCATTATATATTTGCTATATTTAAATTTATAATGAATTCTCTATTACCATCCCAAAGTATCCGGCTGAAATTTAATCCCAGCCTGTTCATGATAGATACAGGGATGGTAGTCACTACGTCAACTATAGCTCTTAAACTGTTAAAGCAGAGTTTACTTACATATAGATAGATCATCCACAGTAGAAGAAAAGGTGTTGACAGCAAGGTAAAGTTACCATAATATACATTCGCCAAGCCATATGACCTGCAATACCATTTGTTAATTTGATGTTACTTTTGTCAGTCAGAACATTAAAATAAACAAACAATTTTTTTAAATTACTAATTATTGTTTTTACATTATTGATACACGAAATCATGAAAATATTCGTTTGGATATATCTTTTTTTAAATGAAACGACGTCTATGGTTCACTTTAAAAAAATGCTTTTCAGCAAGAGCTTCTAAAATTCACCGTGCTCTTTTGAAATCATGATGACGAACCAGCAAAATCAAGAGTGGTTGATGACGTCATTCAAACCTTCAAGGAGGTTGTGTTCTTAACCCCATTTGCAAAACAAAAAAAGGTTATATTTTTAAACTAATATGTTGTATGATTCTCTCTCTAAGTTATAAAAATGAATTTAAATGTTGGTGTGAATATAATAATATTTAATTAATTATTTTATGTACTATAATCTCTTGCTGCCACAATAAACAACAATCACGCCAACTATATAGTAATCCTTGGAAAAGTTTTATTGGAATCGTTTGTTAAAACTTTTTATTAATATTATAGTATTACCAAGCAAATATTAATTATTTACGATTAGGTTGACATTGGTCACTACCAATAGTAAATGTTTGGATTAAAAAACCTTTCAATAACTGTCATAATCTATCCTTCTTTCTTGAGATGATTTTATCAAGTCCCCATCATTATACTCCATTCTTATACTGAGTTAGGATTATTCAGTCTACCTAATTAAACCATACCTTTCTTTAGTTAGTTATATACAGTACTCATCTTTACACCTTATAACTATCTATAGTTTGTTATATCCAGTCTAACTCACTATCGCTTATCCCTATCTTGAGCTAGCTCTATCCAGTCCACCTCACTATGCCCTACTGGTACATTCTAATGTTATCCTCCCATCTACGTCTAGGTCCTTCCAACGGTCCCGTTCCATTGTGTTTGCCACTAAATATTTGACATTTTATGTACAGAATTTATTTAGTTTTTTCTTCATTTCTTCTAGATTATACTTTTTAATGCTTAACTTATTTTACGGTTTAATCATTACGGTAGAGATGAAGATGATTATTAATAGTAATTGCACATTCAAACTTTGTAGAGTGTATGAGAAAAATCTGAGCTACAAATAATATATATGTCAGCTCTTTCCCTCCCAATCCTGCCTCCCAATCCTCCGAACCCACCTACCTCAAATTCGACTACCCCAACCTTCCCCTACATGGAACCTAATTATTATCAGACTTCAAGTCAGATGTGTCAAACTCGTTTTATCATGAGAAGCACATTGAAAATTAAAAATACTGATGGGGCTGTATTTAACAAAATATAAGATTTTCACCGTATTAATATTTTTTGTAATAATTTTAAAATTGATATTATTATTATTATTATTATTATTATTATTATTATTATTATTATTATTATTATTATTATTATTACCATCGATGGAGGTCTGGAGGACACCACCAAATCTAACTCCTAATGAATAGGCCTACTAGTGAACTTGAATTATTTTATCAAATTGTTCGTGGTTTTCAAACTAAAGCTAATAAATTATTTACTGATGTTTGTTTGAATGAATTCTTTATTATTTGTTTGGTTACAACTTGGCTAGCTAGTTATTATTAAATGAGAACTATTTCCCTCCTAACTATAACTTTTATAGATCTGATAGTGAGAGCTAATGTTTCAATGGAGAGGTGCCAGTGGGTGTTTTCATATTTCTTGTTGACTCTATTTCTAGTGTGATTAGAAGAACAAAGATCTATATAATAATACAAATAGTACCTGTATTGAAATCCCAGTCCTTTATGACTAAAAACTGTTAACTGAGAAAATATATATTGCTCCTCAAACAAATAATCGAGATATTTTATAATTACTTCACATTTCTTGAAGGTGCTTTGGTCAAATAGCTTTTATCAAATAATACTTTTAGTTGATTTTAACTTCCCTAAAATTTATTAGAAATATCATAATGTTTAGAATATATTTCATTACTACATAAAGTTAAAAGATATCCAACTTCTTGCATCGGATATTATAGTAGGATTAGAACAAATAATAACAACATTAACATCTTAGACCTTGTTGTCGCTCATTTCAACCACCCTTTGGTAAAACATAGCGATCAATTACTAGTAAATCCTCGGTCCCGGCACAGATTTATCTGATTGCCAAACCCTTCCTTCACCTCTGACAAGACGTGTATTAATCACAACTTGTGAATGTGTGGAATGCCAAGCCTCCACCGTGGTTCGGATTCCACGTTAAACTGTAGGTCCTCCATTTCATCTCACAATCACCCTACCATTACACATTAGCGTAAGTGCGTATAACCCGAACGGGTAGTAAGACGCGGTGCTAATAATAATAATAATTACTAGTAAATATTGATAATCTCATACGTCTTCACTGAATACCAACTGTACTCATTAATATATAAAATAATTCTACACCCACCACATATATTGATAAAGGAATTGGTGATAATTTCTATCTTTACAATAATCTGGCCACCTGCCGATTGATCTTGTGATTATTCAACTAATGATCATCACAGATAGTTTCAACAAATTAGTCCAAAGGAAAATTAAAATTTATATTGCTCAAATTACTATTAAAAGTTCCTCCAAACTTCCAAATTGGTTTTTTATAGGGCTAAATATTATTGAAAAGATCTATTCTTTGAAAAGTTCAAAAAACAGATAATAGTAAATTTTATTCCATTTTTCTTATTTTTTTAAATTCTCTAAGACAAATTTATTTATAGATAAAATAATTTAGATGAATTCATTAGAAAATTGTTTCAAAAGCAAACCTTAGAATTTTTAGAAATTTGTTACAAAAAATCGTTTGATTAAATTATTCCCATCAAACCTAGAAATGAATGGCAATATTATAACGGATCATTTATTAATCGTAAATGAGTTTTGGACCTATTTACATTACTTGTATAGTTCCACCTTACTTGTCACGCCCTCCCCTGTCATTGAAACTAATATTTCTCTGTATCCATGCCACATTACACTCGTGTATGTCGGCTAATGCTATTAAAAAGTTGACTTGATTTGGATGTGCTGGTACAGATGGAATTCTAAGCATTATTGTTAAATCCTGTGCCAACATTCTCAGTCCATTGTTAGCTTATTTATTAAACATTAGCCTGGAAAATTAAATTTTTTCCCTTGGAATGTAAACAATTTGTTGTCATACGTATTTATAAAAAAGGGGCAAAAACACTTGATTTAAATATATACATTTTAATCTCTTTGAAGACTTTATAAAAAGTATTATCTTTACCACCTAAAAATAAACTCTAGGGCAATCAACATGACTCAATTAAAAATAAATCTACTGTCACGAATTTAGTACAGTTTATTTTAGATGTAGCCCCTCAAGTCTCTACTTAAAGTAGTTTAGAGGAAAATTACCTACACTATCCTAGAAAAGTAAACTCATAAAGCACAGCTATAAATCACATGTAGAAAAAGCCCCCATTATAACCAGCAGAAATTCCAACCTTCACTCCTCTTTAACGGCAACTATGAGCCTAGCACTGTCGGTCATGTGACCAAAGTAAAGCTTTTTACTTATTTCATCATAGTATTGCTCTCTCGTAGCTTAATAATTTTAGCCTATCCCACTCATATGTAAATTGGTTTAGCTGGTACTTGCAATATAGATAATTTCATTAACAGATATTCACACGCTTCCCAAACATTTTTAGCCCCTTGTGGTGCACCCCAGGGTTCTAGTTTATGCCCACTTCTCTTTAATGTGTTTAATGATGACTTTGGTAAATACTTAAACTCATCTAGTTATTTACTCTTTGTGAATGATGTCAAACTATTTAAAATAATCAATCAACAGCAGAGTGTATAGATTTATAAATTAACATAAATGGTATTTTAAAATGGTCTCTAAAATTGAATGAATATTAATAATACAAATATCAAGTAATATCTTTTACTAGGAAAACTAAGCCTATATTAATTATTTCCTTATAAATTGGTAAATGATGACATCACTATCTAGCTCCTCTTATGGTAATGATCTAGGTGTTATTCTGGGCAACAAACTCTATTTTCGATATTATTCTCATTTAAGAAAGTTGACAATTTATGCCTGAATTAGGCTTGATTAAATCTAAGATAAAATATGCTAGTGTTACTTAGAATTCAATTATCTTAACTAACTCTTTCAGGTTGCAAAACGTTCAGCTATGAAAAATTCTTTCTTAACCGGATTTATTATGATTATGACGTAATTCGATACATTTTAAGGGTATAAACTCTTTTCTAGTGTAGACTTTATTGTGATGCTCTTTTTACTTTATCGCTACCTTACAGGTAGAGAAAGTATTGCGATCGTCAAAAAAATTGAATTCAAGATTTTGATGAATTTCAACGTTTCATGATCCCCCGAATTTGATTTTGAAAAAGGTATTTTTGCAATTCCGTCTTTCAGTCTGTCTTTCCATCCTACCGTCTGTGTGTTTATCTATACATTGGAATAGAGCCTAAACAATTTTACAGCTTGAATTAAAACTTGGTATCTAGGGTTTTCATAGGGTTACACGAGGGGTTTTTGGAATTGGATAGCTAACCCTAAAATTAAGGGTAGTTTTCTTAAGGGTGAAAAAAAAAGATCTTACCAAAATCGGCTCTAACAATTTTGATTAAACTTAATTTCTAAGCGTTGATAAATATTACAAACAAAATGGCTACTCTCAATTTTTCGTCAAAATGACTAGAGGGCTCTGGTCTGATGCGTAAATTCTCATTTTTTATCATTACTCCGGAGCTCTTTGAGGTATGAAATTACTTATCACCGAAAATATGTACTGCATGCCTATTTATAATGAAAATCTTTTATTTGAAACATATTCTTATAAAACCAATAATTTTCAACCCATTCGCATATATATATAAACTTTTCGAAAACTAAAGGGAAAGAAAGTATTGCGACCGTAAAAAAAATTTAGCCCGAGATGTTGAAGGATGTTGACGTTTCATGACCCCCAAGCTCTAAAAAGTGGTTATTGACATTCCATCTGTGTGTCAATTCAACCTAAAAATTAAGAATAGTTAAGTAAAGGGCTAAAAGAGAAATAAATCAATTTTTTCAAAATTGGCTCTAGCAAATTTGATTAAAATTCGTATCAAGGCGTTGATTAAGATTTGAAATAAAATGTATATTCTCATTTTCCGATGAAAACTACTTTTAGGGTATTTTACAGAAGCAGAAATTTTTGTATCTTAGCAACAATTTGAGATACTAAATAACTTATATTACAAAATTGTATTACTATTAAAAATAAAAAACTGTTATTTTAAATATACCTTTTTAAAACCATTAATTTCTTAGATATTGGCAAATGTATTAGTACAATTTGGTGAGCTTTAGTTGTACAGAGATATTATTTAAGTTTTAACGTAATATTTTTATAATGCTATAGAGTAGGTAAATAAGTAAATCTCTCAATAAGTTGATGTTCTTTTTTACTTAATCACTTAGGGGAAATATTGGTAAAGCAATGATATAGCTCTATAATTTTAGACTCAACTTTTTTGCTAGTGTAAATTTATAAATGAGGAATTTAATAGCCATACGATAACCATAAGATGTGCAACCTCAAATAAAATGTCAAAACTCTTAACTGGGAGTCGAAATTCTAATACGAAGTGTTGACCCTTGTGTACTTAATATCGATCGTTTTTATCGGTCCAGATATACAAATGAGGACAGTAATTCTTTTAAAATAAAATTATAAAATTTAAAACCTGGAGTCAAAAAATATTTTACGTAAATATAACGCAATTTTTGTCCGGGTTTGCTATTGAATATTATTTTGTTTCACATATATTATGAGTTTTGATTAAATATCTCAATTTTAAACAATATAGTGTGAATGTCCGTGAGAAGTTACATACTATTTATGGTTTTTAATATTTTTATTAGCAACATTCCTTATACATTTTTGGTCCTTGATCCCTTCTCGGGCCTCTCGTAATCCAAATCAGTTTTATCTCAATAGCTCTAACAAGGTCAGCTATATGGGCCACTGTTTCCATAACGTAAATTCTATATGTGTCTAGTTCGACTTTATCACAAAGACTCAGAGAGTTATTTACAGAACTTACCTATAGTCAATTTATCCAATACATGTCCAGCTTATTCATTACTCTATGGTTTTTAAATTATCTCAATACGTATGCTTTTAATACTAATATTTTTTTCATATTATTAATTATTTATTATTGCCCATGGTAATTGATTGCGTGGTCACACCGGGCAAAGCTTTTATTTTCTTCAAATGGACAGAAAATTAATCTCTTCCTTTACTTCTTCCTAATCATGTTTTAATTAATTAAAAAAATTAAATTCTGGCTTCGTATTGCATTATGTTCATGCACAAGGGCTACGTATTTTAAAATTGCATTCCTCTACGTGCGTTAGATATCGTGTAACGCTCAAGACAGACAAACTGTTCATTTTATTAGTATAGATCCATGTTTACGTTATGATTGTCAGCTACTTGTATAATTTCCATTGCTGACCTGTTATAGGTCTTGTGACTGTTGACCAGAACTATAATAAAGAATATTTAAATTATTATTACTAAAATTATTATTAATAGAAAATAGATATTATAAAATATTTTAAGAGTGACTCAACATTTTCCCAGAAACTTGAAACTTATTTTTCCAGCAAAAGAGTGACTGTTATGTTTCAAAACCTGTGTTGAAATCCCTTTATTTATTTATGACAAACTTGCTTACGTAAGTCATGGTACCACGGGTATTTTTTTTCATTAGAGAAAACCACTATGTACACATTTGGTGCAGCCAAGTACAGCACACTTTTGTTTTACAGATTTAACTAGATTTGTGAAACGATCTTTGCGTAGAAAGGGGTAAACATTTGGTGCATCAGTCTCACTTGTCAGATTTCCCAAAATAATAACCCATTTCCAAATGCAAATACCGAATTCTGTATTCCTACAACGTTTTAATATGATGGATATGACTGCATTGTAAGTTGGTCCATCAAATGGTCCATAGACACAAAATATCATGGATAAAATCTACGTTAATATTAATTTATTATAACTTTGTATTTATTTTGTTTGTAGACATTAATAATATATTCTATTTAGTGTTCACTTCGTTTTTATTGATTTATTATTAGTATGTTGAACAGTGAGGTTGATAACGACTTATTATAAGAGGTGGATTAGAGGAAATTCACTCACACTAGCTTGGAAAAGTAGATTTAAATAGCATAATTATAGATCACATCTAGAAAAACACCCCCAATACATACAACCAGATGAAATCCCATCCTTCACTCCTTATCAACGGCAACTGTGAGTCTAGCACCATCGACCATGTGACCACCGGTATATCGTTCTTTCAGTAGATGTTAATTGAAAGTGTAAGGCACCAAAAGTCTTTCTTTAACAGTTGAAAAGTATTTTAACCGTAACAAAATATATTATCATATTTATAAAATAGCAAAGGGGCTAAAACAAATTATTCTAGAATTCAGGGTGCTATGTGATTTTTATTATATTCATGTTCAAATACGAGTGATCCAGTTGTCTAATCGATTTATTGATAGCTATATGAAGGAATTTTGTGTTGAGCTACTTATCTTGAGTGTTATTAAAAACATTAGCTATTCTAAATCTCATTTCGTTGCTACATTTTTTCTGAATTTAGTAGATACCAAAATTACATATGTGAATGGCTGAGCTGATCTTAGTTTACCAATATATGATAAATTATATCACCTGAGCTCTTTAACTTTTTGATGACCATATTCGAAAAAGACAACGGTTCGTGACAAGTGGGGACCAATTAAAAACCAGTTAATTCCTACCACATCATTTGCAGTCATGGCTATGTTTGGCAGTAAAAAGAAAGGTAAGTTTCTCCTCACATTTTTTTTTTCAACAATTTACTCCTATATAATTATATATTTAAGAAATTGTTGTGAAGCTTATTTTTTTTAATAATAGAAAATATTATAACTTTCAAGCAAGCGCAAATTTAAGGGGGTGCAAAGGGGCACGTGGCCCCCCTTAGGTAAAATATTTAATTTTTTTTAGACTAATGGCAGTGACTAATGAAGTTGTATATTGATTTCTGGAGTGTAAGTACATACAGGGTAGCTACTTGTGGGGGTGAGGCTGGACTTGAACTCAGCATGGGCGAATGGACGAGTCGGGGATGGAAGGGGAAATGTTTCTCCATTCAATGTATCTTGTGTGTCCCCCTCCCCCATTTTACGATTTCTAAATTCGTGCTTGCTTTCACGTACGTATCACATTACTAACCACTTATGCTATATCCTATCTGTCTATGTTGATATTATCCATTCAGTATACTAGCTATAGCCTCTCAAGGTAGGTAAATAATTTTTAAAGCCATTTTTCATCAGATGAATTTTATTTTAAAAATTATTTAATTTACATTATTTAAATACAGACTTACAAAACTAAAATCACACATCAGGCTTACTGTTTATAAAATGTATTTGAATTAATATAAGCTAGTCATATTAATAAGAATAAATAACAGAGGTCTTTGAAAGCTTTACTCTAATTATTATTTTATCTATTTTTGTCCCTCATATCATATCTTTGTTAAAATTTGTCTTGCCCTTACTTACCATCTAGGTGACCTAGTGGTCTAGGAGTAAGGTGTCGGACTTCTGTGCTGAGGGTCCAGGGTTCAATCCTTGGTTCAGGCACACATTTATCTGACTACCAAACCCTTCCTTCACCTCTGACAAGAAGTGTATTAATCACATCTTGTGAATGTGAGGAATGCCAGGCCTCCACCGTGGTTCGGATTTCACGTTAAACTGTAGGTCCTCCATTTCATCTCACAATCACCCTACCATTACACATTAGCATAAGTGCGTGTAACCCGAACGGGTAGTAAGACGCGGTGATAATAATAATAATAATAATAATAATAATAATAATAATAATAATAATAATAATAATAATAATAGTAACAACTTATCATCTACTGTCATACTACGTTGTCTCATTACCATAAATATGTTTAAGTAATGGATTTTCTCTATTTTATATTTTAGTTAAATTTAACTGTTTGATTTGAAATTTTCTTGAAATCATCAGAGGATGAAAAGGAACAATGCAGGAGATATTTTGAAAAGATGTTCAATCTAGAAGAGGAAAGGGATGAGAGTTAAAGAGAGGATCAGGAAGATATATTAGAAGAGGAAGAAAGGGGTCAAACATGGAAAGAGGAGGAGGGCGAATTAAAGAGGATGAAACAAGGTAAAATAACGGGTGTGGATGAACTGCCTGTATAAATGTGCAGGAGGGAGGTATGCAATGGTTATACAGAGTGATGAACGTGATCTGGAAGGAGAACAAGGTACCGGAAGACTGGAAGAAGAGAGTTGTAATAACTATTTTCAAGAAAGAAAACAGGAAGAGGTGTACAAATCATAGAGGGATAACGTTCATATGCCACCGAACAAAAATATAAGAGAAGATACTGGAAAACAGAATAATTAATAAAATGAAAGGAATATATATAGAGGAACAGCATTGATTTAAGGAACAGAGGTCTACAATATTCTTGATTTTAACACAACGACAGCTGATGGGAAGATGTTATGAATTCGGAAAGACTTGGTAATGACATAGTACTAATATATGTGGAGAAGACATATTATAGCGTGGATTGATAGAAAGTTTTGAAAGCAATGGAGATGGCCGAAGTAGAAAGAGGAGTTGCAACAAGAGTCAACAACATGTTTGGGTATAACATGAATTGCATTAATATGGGGAGTGGGAGGACGGAGTGGTTTCAAATAAAAAATGGAGTGAAGAAGGAAAATGCCCTCTCACCACTAATATTTGTAATGTATAAAGTGGCAGGGAAACTAATGAAAGAAAGATTTAAATCCATGATGTTAGCTGATTACTTTATGGTATGGAGGAAGAAGTAAGAGGAAGTACAGGAATATCTAACGGAATTTACCGGCGAATTGAAAGAGCGTCGAATGAAATTTAGCATGGTGAAGAGTGACAATCTATATGTCAAATACTATAGTTCTCGAAACCGAATCTAATTTTTTTTTCATTCAAATATTGAATCCAAATTTAAATGCTCTAGTATTTTTTTAAAAAAAGAACAGCTTTAGTTAAAATGAAATATTTAAAATTTAAATTAAAAAAAGTTGTTCAAGGCTTGGTACCACTGACAAATTATGTTTTGTTTGTCATGTCTATTAAGTCATAAACATCAAAGAGAACACGTTTTTTAAATAATTTAAATATATTAATACTATTATATCTTTTTTTTGTGATTTTGTTGCTATTCGAACTGTACAAGTCTGTTGTCTGTTTAAGTTATCTTACCAATTGCTCAACATTGCTATATGAAGTTTAGGACTTCTATAGTTAAATTCAATTATTTTTTAGGTTTTTAAATAATCTAGAATCTTTCGAATACCAAAAGATTCAATGGATTTGAGGATTTAATCATCCCATCACTAAATCAAAAACAAAAATCAAATGCTTATAAGCTCGTATCACCACCACCTAACTACAGCTCGAACCATGCGTGGCATCTTGGTGCGGTTTTCCGTAATATACTTTATAAACCAAAATAGTTAAGACCTATGAAACCATTTTACCAAATTAAAATATTAAAATTAATTATTGTAAATTTAAAAATTACTAAAACAATACCAATTTCACTTTTATTAACTTAAGATCACAGAACCCACAATTCAACAGGTTTCCTCCATCACTCATAATATTGTATGTAATTTCTAGGCTGACATAAGAGTAATTAAATTATTAGTATAAAGTACATGGCTCTAGTTTATCATTTGTATCTGAAAATCATTTACATAGATTTATTTAAAAAAGTCCATATCGTAGTATTACAATACAAATTAATCTCAACACAGATTTTGGAGAAGTTATAAAATTCGGTATAGACACCCATTGATTTGTTTAATAAGGAGTCTGATAAGTTAAATCCAGTGTGAGCCTAAACCTCAACCTATTTTTTTTAGCATCGCGTTATACTATTTGTCCAGGCTATACACACACACATATGTTATTTATACTAATAAATTAGGGATGAAGAAGATTGAATTTAGAGGAAGTGTACCTGTATTTGCGTGTAGGGAGAGGGGCAAACCATTTTGTAAAAACCACTCAATAGGTACTTGAACCCCGGTATACTTGTCATAGGTACTCTAGTATAACATGTGAGTGACGCCTTATACCATGCAGCCACTGAAGCAAGTCTAAACACTCATGTTACATGATAAACTAACAACGCCCTGATAACTTCTATTTTCCCATTTCACAAGCACACTTCTCTTTAGGTCATCCCTTTCAGAGCCTACGTCGTCCCTCATTTTTCAACGTTGCCACATTAATCATTCCAGCGTTCCAGGGGAGACAGGTCAGGTCAACTTATTTTCTGCACCTGCATAAAGTAAAAACACTTTTATGGATGATCAATGGGGCTAGTGAGTGTATATATTTTGGGGAGGAGAAAATAGTGTTTTTATTTCCAAGACCTGATAAAAGATAATCATATTTTAAAGTTTTTAGGAGGGAAATGAAATAAGAAAAGAAGTAAGGAAAAATGAAATGGATATATAACTATTAAAATAGCCAAATGAGGATTAAAGAATTAGTGTACTGAAATAAGAAGAGAAGAGTGAAAGAATAAAATTACGGGGAGTTGCTAGTAAAATAAATGGTACAACAAAATGGCACAAACTTTTTCATATTATAATATATTAAACGAGTAGCTTGGAAGACATTTTTTTCTAAAATATGTTTTCAGTAAACTACCCTTAAGTAAGCTTTCTTCATAAAAATAAACGCGTATTCTTGTTAAAACACAACAACACTCTTTATGTTTAAGTTTTAAAACAAATTGTTACAAAAATTTGAAAGAATTTCAAATTTAAAAAAATAGTTATTTGGTAGCTATCTTGAATTTATTTTAATTTGTGAAAATAAAAACGTTGTTCTATTTATTATGAAAAACTATTCTTATATACCCATTATGATCTCAATCTTTAAGGCCAATTTTGATAAATATAAACTTTTGCTTAATTTTTCATAAGAAATCCAAACTTAAATAATGATTTATGGTGTAAAAACTTAACTAATACTTTAAATTGAAATAAATCACTTGTGATTTTGAAATAATCAAGTTTAAAAAATACAGAATGGAGTAAACTATTCTAAAGTGAATTCTTCCTTACCCCAAAAATATTATGTCTTATTTTTCATGACAATCATTGCCCAGATATACATTTTAAATAAAATCACCATATATCCACTTTCAAAAATTTCAAATTTTCGAAAATCACTTATTAATAAACTAACCCTTTAACAAGTTTTACCCGAAAACCAAGTCTAGAGTGAAATTTTTATATGTCCATTTAAAATAGATTGTTAAGGACATTCTAGAAAAAATTAGAATTGATAAAAATTACTCATTAGTAGAATACCCTTAATTTGATGGCTAGTGTAAAAAAACAACTAGGTATTGCTCTTTATAATCTAGATAGCAATTTTGAACAAAATCCCCCCTATCGTGTCAGATCTTTGACAGAGACAGAGAGAGCTGCTAACAGACAATTTTGTAGAATCTCCTTTTTTGGGTTCGGAAATATCTAAAACATAAAGATTCTTCTTAATATCAAACTAGAAAATTGTTAATATTAATAATAAATGTAAAAGGGCTTTTGAATTTCAATAATCCTTTGGGTTTGAGTCCCGTGCTCTTATACTGATAGGGTGTATTGAGGTTGTTTCTACCTAAATGGTTTTCCATTTCGCCTCCACACAAATGCGTGTAAGCCTTCTTTAAATCCAACCTATCTCTCTTCTAGCGTAAATATTACATATAAGTATAATTTGAATAAGTAGAAAGATGGGTTGCTAAAACAAATTAGAATATAGAGACTAAATAATGATAATCATAATGAGACTATGTTTGAGTTAGATGTATCCACATCAGCTGGTGTTCGTAAGAAAGAAGCAGAACGCCGATCACAAACACATTATAATTTTTGACGTGGAAGAAAGAGTTAAACAAATTGTAAAAATCATCTCGAAGTCTGTCGAGCTGTCAGCGGATCATAAATTATTCTTCGAATCAGAGTTTGACGCCAGTATTGATGTACAGCGACAGTAGCAACATCTGAATGATTTAACGATCAGCGGCTGTAATGTTGTGGTCTCTTCTCTCAAAGAAGATAGATTGCCAGGTATTTATTATTGAACCAACCCCATTATCATACGCTGTGCCTTCTTGAGCAATATATATTGTGCGTACACATTAATAATGAAATGGATATCTAGAAACTTTAATAAAGTTTTTAAAAGCTTTAACTCTGAATAATGATACAGTCACATTTTCATCTGACAGATAAAAATTACTAGATTTACTTTCATATTTTTTTGACTTAAAGTTAAAGATGTCAATTGAATTAGATAACCTATTATCATTATCTTTGAAATAATACAAATAATATTATAAATTTATCAACGTTGAAAGTAAAATAAAAGTTGTTATTTTCTAAATGTTTCTTGCTACTCAATATTTACAACAGGTCTGTATTGGAACGTTAATGTATGGATTGTATTTAAAACAAAATTACTAAAACCATAGATAAATAAGATTTGAAGTAAAATTATTTTTACCATCATCCACAGCATTGTTATTTTTTTAAATGTCATTTCATAGATATTGATAACGTCTATTAAAAGTTGAATCTCAGAACACATGACTGGACGTAATAATACATTAAAGAAAATCTAGTAAATTTTATAGCTTTCAGATAGGGCTCGATTCCTTTAAAAATTGGACTTTGACCTTACAACTTAGCAACGCTTATGAGTTAAGGGTGAGGGAGTTAGAATTTTTGGAAGTCTATCCGCATTTACTTTGAAGGAGAATGAGAAATAATTAAGGAAAAATATATCCTTAACTTACTCAGCAGTTAATTGAAATCCTACCACCCTCTCACGTGTTAAACAGACTAATGATGAGTATCTACAATCACTCAATCAATCAATCAATCAATCAATTACTATATATCTGTGAACAATATTGATTCTACCGATCTAGGGGCCCATGATGACTCGGACTAATCTATTAATTTTTCTATAACAGAAAAATAGTATTTGAATAAAATTTTAGGCTTGGTAGGTTGTATTTTTAATTTTTAAAGTAATATTATTTTTATGGAATTCTTACCAATATTATTGTATTCAAAACAAATCAATCTCCAAATTTACACTTGTATATCATAGTATTGCATTTAGTATAAGAATTTAGAAGAGTCACGTGCGAAAGTAAATATGATTGCAAGGATTGTCGAAAGGAAATGTAATTATAACACTTCATGCACGTGGAGAATTAAGCACTCATATTAATTATAAGATATACGTTTCACATATTTAGTTTCAAAATATACTCCAGATAATACGCGTGTTTGTCAATATTTCTATATGACAAATATTGCTTGATCTTCAGCTATTTCTCGCCTTTGAATGATTTTAAGGGACATTCATAAATGTATTTTATGGGATGTTCACATTTCAGTGGCTCAAAATGATCTCCCATAGCAGAAGCTGATCGCTTAGTCAGATTGTTTTCAAAAATTAACTCCATCTTCAAGCAATTTAAAGTTTTTTAACATAGTTGGAGCCATACGTATTAAGCGTTTCATAAGTCTCCAATAATTTACCAACCTGAGTAATGAGGAACCATACACATATGTATTATTAATAATAATTTTGAAGGAGGTTTTAACCCAAAAACACTCCCCTCTCTTCCATACGGCCCTAGGATGAAATGTTTGAACACGAAACACAAGCGAATGCAGAATAGAAATGGCGTCATGTAAAAACAAACCCATTAAAATCACCAACAAAATTATAAACATACTTAAGTCTTATTTGTAAGTTATATGGTTTATGATCCCTCATAACATCCCCCCACCTCCCCCAACGATTAGCCTTTGGATGATTAATTTAACAAGAGATATATACATTAATTTTTGTATTTGAAACTTATAATAATCGTTTACTATGGTTAAATTAACACACTTGATTTGGTCTTTGTAATATATTGAATATTTATCGATTTGTTGATAATCGATTATTCTATTTCCAAAACATCAATAAATTGAACAATAATATTTAAAATGCATCAATTCAAATAAATTTCAAACACCTTTACCTAGTCTGAAATAGATGCAAAAAGTGTTCATATTATAGAGCTGTGTTAGATTGGAATGTTTCCGAGCACAGATGTAAGAAATTAATTCCAGACAATTTTGTTTGGAAACGCTGTCTGCATCTTCCGCACATTTGTCCAGGTACCATTCACAAAACTCAACTCTCCGGTCATCAAGAGCATTGGTTAATGTTGGAATGTAACTTTTCAAGTAAACTCGCTTCAAAATGCTTGATTTTGAGATTCCCATCTCACGGGTCGCTTGTCATACAGAGTGCTTCGGGGATCGGAGGAGGGTTTCAAGCCATTGTTCTTCTCTTTCGGTGCTGGTGGATGTACGTGTTCTTTGAGAACGTTCCTCATGGACGTCTTGAATAGTTCCATCTGCTTCAAATTTGACTCTTATGCAAGCAATGTTGCGTCACTTTTGTGGATTTCAGTGAAACTCCATTTTAAATTGACTTTTCATTTCCTTGACGTTTTCGTACTTCCGATTCACCTCGCTATTCCATACCAACCCTAGAAACCTCGACCACATTGCAATTATAACAGAGAAGTATCTAAAAGATGGTTGGGAAACTCTATAGCTCATTATTCTTTGGCGATCTCGACCACAAATGAGACCACAAAAGCTTATTTTAAAATTCACTGCGACTTGATACATGTTAATGTCATATTATTACCGAAATTATTCACTTGTGTGTAACAATACTATGATTAAATCTGTTCATTTAAATCTAGTGTGCCCCATTTTGATGTAGATCATATACAAAACAAAATGATTTAAAAATAATAGATTTATGTTTAGAGTAAAAGAGATGGTATTATTAATTTTTGTATAGCCAGTTAACTCTTCGAAATATGGATGTTGTGTTTGATCTTTTTTGTTCTTACTCCGGCGATGAAATTTAATTATAGACGAGGCTAGTGAAAGAACACAAAGAGCATATCACATGTTATGAGACCTTTGGCCCTTTAATACTACCTTTTACCTCCTTTCTGAAGCTGGTAGTCGCTGACCTGACGTGCGCTGTCAAGTAATGGATCAGGGTAGGATTGAGGATAGTAAATAGGGGAGAGAGGTATAAAAGGAGAGAAGAAGAGGGGTACTGTATAGAGGAAAGAGGGGGAGATTGGGATAAGAGGTAAACAGAAGGAGAAGCGTGCGGTAGGAAGGAGAGAGTGGTGGGAGGGATACAAAAAGATAAATAAGGGAGAAGTGTACTGGGTAAGAGAGATTGGAGGGACGGATACAAGAAAGGAAAGAAGGGTTTCATGTAGAAGAGGGTGGGGAGACAGATACAAGAGGAGAAGGAAGGGATAAGTGTGATGTGGATACAGTAGAGATAAAGATACAAGAGGGGAAGGAAGGGATAAGTGTGTTGTGGAGGATAAAGTAGAGATACAGATACAAGAGGAGAAGGAAGGGATAAGTGTGGTGTGGATACAGTAGAGATAAAGATACAAGAGGAGAAGGAAGGGATAAGGGTGCTGTGGAGGATACAGTAGAGATAAAGATACAAGAGGAGAAGGAAGGGATAAGTGTGATGTGGATACAGTAGAGATAAAGATACAAGAGGAGAAGGAAGGGATAAGTGTGATGTGGATACAGTAGAGATAGAGATACAAGAGTGGAAGGAAGAGATAAGGTTGCGGTGGAGGATACAGTAGAGATACAGATACAAGAGGGGAAGGAAGGGATAAGAGTGCTGTGGAAGAGAGAGTGGTACCCAGATCCCTCTCTCTGATGTCCAATGTCAATGTTGGTAAAACATTAGGTAATATTCATTAATTACGGTTTTAGTTTATATAATATTTTTTCTCCACGTATGCATTGTACTACACTAATAGGGTAGGCATTAGAGAGGTATAATCAAGAGAAGATATATCAGCATCAGCGTGTATAAGGAGTATAAAACATCCTCAATACCCCTCTCTCGTCACCAGCAAACCATACTATATGAGCCTGACATCTAGACTACGTGCCCACCAGTGTGGGTTAGACGTTAGTATTATTATTTTCCAGCCTACACTGTTTACGAATGAAACATTTTTATTATAGACATTTAAAACCATCCTTACCATTTCCAATAGAACATTTCGCTAGCATGATAAGAGCTAGCATTTTCCTCCAATTTATTATTATTTAGTCTATAGCATGAAGGTCTGTTTGATGTGGTTGCTGACCATCAGGAGCTGGGCATACACACAGGCCTTCAGTGGATTAGTGTCGCCTGCACCATCTGGTAGACACTCCATATTCCAGATTAATTTAGAAAGTGTGGTGGTTCCCCGTTGCCTTTCTTACTAAATTTCTACGAGCGAATGCTAAAGGGCCTACCAATTTAGCCAGAAAAAGATTCTTCACATATTTTTCCTGGGTTATTTTACATACGAGTATTGATATGGGACCGATGGGCTTCAAAGGAAATTGTGATACAGAGTTTATCTCTCAAGAAAAATTCGTTGACCTCAGTTGGGTTTGAAACTATGAACATTGAGTTTATGGCGAGCACTTTACCCATAGCACACAGAGCTCAACTCCTCCAATTTGGAGACGATATTTCTGGTGCTTTTTTTTTACGTCATTTCAAAACTTGACTTGAATGGTGGTGACCGCATGTATGTACAAAACAAGCTAAATAATTTAGGAAATAATCCTCCCATTGTTATTTGACCACTGGCAACTCGTTTTTTTTCCTACCTCCAATATGACGTAAAATATTACCGAGCCATTTATTAAAGGATTTTCCGCTGTCCCAAAAAAGAGGGCGTTTTTCCATTATTTCTGTTCTTTTTAAAAAAAAAATCTTGAAGAGGACGTGCATTGTTTCCGTGATGACAAACAACCCTAAAATTGAGATGAAGGATATTATTTTAGGGACGTACACTAAGTTTTATAATTTTTCTAAAAAAAAAGTAGAGCTTTGTGAACAGTCGAAGAGCATGTATCATAATCTTAGATGGAGAGGAGCGCTTGTCAAGGTCCGTATTGACGAAGTTTTTTTATTACAAAAACATGTTTTGGCCCAAATAAATAAAACAATGCTTCAGTCTAAACATTCAGCTTAATTTATCACACGTAGCTATCTCACATGTTATTGAATACGTGTTATGGACATAACTTAATTTGACCTGCACATTTTCTGCTCATTTTAAAAGTTTCTAGTCAAATTCTCTGTTCATGACAAATACTCGACAGCTGCTCTTGATATCCCTATGTGTAGGTAGATAATTAAACTAAATGTGCATACAATCTAAACGCCATAGTAGTGGTGGTATCTGACAGCCAACAAAAAAAATTGTATTGCAAACATTGGATGAAAGTTACTTATATTAACCTAGGATGTGGAAATAATTTATAATTTTCTTAGTGATAATAAATTAAAGATCAAAAGTTTTATCAAACGCTTACAATAATACTCTCCTAAGGATTACTTTAGGGATGGCATTTTATTAGTAAATTGAAAGAACCAGAAATACCAATCAAATTATTATATTTTTTGTAATATTTCAACTTGAAATCCAAAAAGAAATTATAGAAGATATTTTAACTTTAAATCCAAATAAAATGACTTGAGATTACTCATACCTAAGTATACCTAAGGTTGTGCACCTTCGGCGGCTATATATATATATATAAGCATATTATATAGTTTTATAAGATTAATATGCATATATTATATTAATATTTAGATATACACAAACATAAAATATTGAAATTTTGACGCTTTAAAATACGAGTCAAGTGGTGTGGCTAGTTTAAAAACAAAGAAACATATAAAGATAAACTTAATATCATTAATTAGGGAAGATTATGGATTTGAATACATGTAGTTTTTACTTTTACATATAGCTTGAGCCATTCACAATTGATCAAGCGTTTTAATACAAAATCTTTAAAAGCATAAGTTTTTTATTTAATTTGTTTGAACAGCGTTAAACCTCCCTGGTAAAAATCTAAATAATATAAAATAAACTGCATCGCATTCAGTTAATGGATTCAAGAGATTTTAATAAAATTGACGTAGAGACCAGCACTTTATTTATTTGTGGTTATAGTAGTATTTTTTGGTTAAAATTACGTGACTACACGTGAAAAATAGGCAGGATGTCTAAAATTAATTTTAATCTCAAAAGAGGTATATAATCAAAAAATGATCTGTCTTTGCCTAGAAAGCAATTATAAAATAAGTAAAACAAAGTAATATACATTGTAAATAAAAAATATATATCTTCCATAGTTCAACAAACAGCATAAAGGAAAAAATGGACTGCTATAGATACATATTGGTTCCTGCAATTACCTATCATTTATATTTTATACAGAACAAAGCTTTATTTTTTCAAATTGAGTGTGAAATTTTCAGCACCAAATTCTTAGGAACAAATTTTCAAATAATTATTTTCTAATTACCTGGTGTGGTATTTTTAGCTACTTGCAAATATATCAATCTAAACCACACCCGATAGTATTTTTTTCCGTACGCTTTGAAACATTAACTCCCCTCAATCCCCCACCCCACCCAATTAAATGACCCTTGTTTTAAAAATAATCAAATTAAAACTCTTCTAGTTATTTGTTGTCGTCACTCTATAAGTAAATATTTCAATTTTTGACCATACAGAAAGTGTTCTATTTTATTAGGTTTGAACATTTTTGGGAAGGACTCCCCTCTTCCCATTTTGTTTCTTCATTTTGAATCTTAGTTGGTTTTCAGAATGTTTTGAGATGGTTTTTATACTACCTCACAAATTTAAATCTACCACCACAATAATTAGTAGTTTTCTTATATAGGTTTTGTGAAGTTCAAAATTCGCAGCCCATCAGCCATTTTTGGTTATTTGGTGTAGTTCCTTAAATTTCCTGCTGAGGTAAAGTCTTATTTCAGCTCTGTAAGTTTTCGTTTCTATAAGTTTTTAAAGTTTTGAATGATCCTTCCACCATTTCACCAACTCCAACTTCAAAATATCCCATTTTAAGATTTGTTTGGTTATTTAGAGTGGTACCTCTATCTGCCTTCCAAAATTAAATTATTTACCTTCCCTAATAGGCCTTTTTCTATATTTAAATCCCTAAAACCCTCAAATTGCCAGTGCCCCATTTTAAAATGTCTCATTTTTAGACTTTTATGGATATATGAGTCACTCACTTTACCATCTTAACAAGTTTCAGTTTTCTAGCCATCTAGAAAGGGTCTCAATCTTTTTCTTGATACACACACACTCACACGCTCACAAATACTTACTGCTTTCTTTATGCATATATATATACATAAATATATATATATAAAAATATATATATAAATATATATATAAATATATATATA
>CABFWB010001949.1:56607-77658 GCA_902151455.1 Timema bartmani
CTTTAATGTCCAAAAAGCTAAAAATATATATATAATTGCGTATAGATTGAAAATTATTGATTTTATAAAAATATGTTTCGAATAAAATATATGTATTATAAATATATATACATATTTGTAATGCTAAGTAATTTCATATCTCAAATAGTTTCGGAGCTATTATAAAAAATGTTAATTTACGCATCAGACCAGAGCCCTTAAAGCCATTTTGCCGAAATATTGAGAGTAGCCATTTTGTTTGGAATTTTTATTAACGTTCATAAATGAAATTTAATCAAAATCGTTAGAGCCGATTTTGAGAAAATCGACTTTATCTCTTTTTGCCCTTCAGTAAACTACCCTTAATTTTAGGGGTAGATATCCAATTCCAAAAATCCCTCGGGGCAACCCTATGAAAACTCTAGATATCAAGTTTCAGCTCAATCGGTAAAATAGTTTATGCTCTAGTTGGAGGTACAGACAGACAGACAGACAGACGGACGGAAATTCAAAAACCACTTTTTCGGATTCAGGGAGTCATGAAACGTCAAAATTCATCAAAATCTCGATTTCGATTTTTTTTACGATCACCATACTTTCTCTACCTGTAAGATAGAGAGAAAGTAAAAAGGTGTGGTTCTAAGTATATTATTCAACATTAAAACACACATTACTTTTTGGTTGAAAATTAAAGTAATCTATTATAAAGAATGTTAAAATCCACCAAGTCTAAGTATTATTTTTTATGTTGAATGGCCAAGTTTAATTGGGTAGACCAAGCGTATTAGAATGCACCCAGTCCACCTTTCTCTCTATTTCTCTCTTTCTCTCCCTCTTTCTCTCTCTCTCTCTCTCCCTCCCCACACACATATTATATATATATATATTACTGGTAATGGGAGAAATCCTGATAATATCTATATAATCCAAAAAGACTTGGATAGCGTTGAATACTATTTGTAAAACTAAGCAGGTTTCAATACGGATTATATTTTAGAACTTTTTCAATCTTTGACCTGAAATTGGATCGCGGAAAGATACTAACATTCGAATAGCTGAATTTGGATATTTCTTTTCTACTAAACTAACCTATCCTAATCTAGCTTAAGCTCACATATTTGGTGGAATACAGTTGGGCTATGAACCATTGGTCCCGAAAGCTTATGGATTAGTTGTGCCAAGGTCACTGATCAGGAAGATTATAATGATAGTTTAGTTGGGCCACGTCCATAGATTAGTTAGGTCATGGTCTCAGCTTAGTTGGGCCACGTTCACTGACCTGCGCTTAGAACAAAATCAGCTCCACTAGCCATTTTGCCTTATATTAGGTTATGCTTGATTAGATTGAAATCGAGTGGTGCCATAGGCTAGTATGAGTTGAGTTAGGCCAGGTTAGGTTGAGTTAGGTTAGATTAGATTATGCTAGGTTAGCTTGGCTTAACTTAGCATTTTGTTGTGTTTTACTGTCCATCAATTGCTGTTTTTAGTTCAAATGGAAAAATAAAATTACGACCATCGTATATGAAGGTCAGGGTTGAATTAGTACATCAGTACGTCTTGATTACAGTTCCCAAGAAAGAGCTCGTGGCCCAACCGTAATGTGGAATTAACTAAAATCTATTAAATGAAAGTCATAACAGGTATTCGTGGCACAACTGCAATGCACCCGACCAAGCCTAACCTAACCTAGCTAACTTTACCTTAACCCTAGAATTTGATATTATCCAAGCCTGGGTAGATAATGTCAATACTATCCCAATAATCTTCGAAAAATATTATTCAATGACCTCTCATTTAACATTATCTACGGTGACCTGGTGATCTAGGGGTAAGGTGCCAGACTTCTATGCTGAGGGTCGGGGTTAAATCCTCGGTCCCAGCACAGATTTATCTGATTGACAAACCCTTCCTTCACCTCTGACAAGATGTGTATTAATCACAACTTATGAATGTGAGGAATGCCAGGCCTCCACCGTGGTTCGGATCCCACGTTAAACTGTAGGTCCTCCATTTCATCTCACAATCACCCTACCATTACATATTAGCGTAAGTACGTATAAACCGAATGGGTAGTAAGACACGGTGCTAATAATAACAACATCATCCACGTATTTTTGATTATGTCAACACTATCTGGATAATAGTGACTTTATAAAAGTTATGACTTTACCCTTACCATATACATAATATACCCCCCAAATACATATATATATATATATATAATAGATATGTTAACTCCAACATACCCATTTTTATGGCCACGTGGTCTAACGCGCTACTCCAGCAATATACTAGGCTGATGATGACGGGGAGATTGAGTTTCGAATCTCAGTCGGGTGTACTGAGGGTGGTTCTCCAGAATAGTTTCCCACTTTCACTCCACTAAAATGCTGGTACACATCCACTAAATAACCTTCTTAATCCTTAAACCATTAGTGTAATTAGTTCATCAGCGTATAACCTGAATGGGTAGTAAGTTGCGGTGCTGACAATAATCTCCAACAAATTCAATGCCCTTGAATGTACCCTCTTTGAAGGTTAAATTTAGCTATTAGAATCTAACTTTAAATTGAGTCACAGATAGAGCTGTAAATAATGCTATAACAATAGTAGTGTGTGATACATTTTACAATAGACCCACACCCGTGGTCCCTCCGACAAAGGTGTCAGTATCATCTGGTTATAATACGGCTTTCCACGTGAATTTTCCTGAAAAGCTTTTCCACCAATCTTCCACCAAATGTTGGTAAATTTCCTCTAAATTCTATAATGTGTTTATTTCCCAAGTCTATCAGTGTAAATATGTATATAGCTTGGATACGTATTAAGACGTGGGAATTAAGACCACTTGGCTACCGCTGAGGGTAAAAGATAAATATACAATACCTTACAATCAGTTGTAAAAATAAATATCTTAACACTGCTGCAAAAGCTTTCGGATTCGACGTGTGCTAAAACACCCAAAGATTCTTCTGTTTGTGTGTTTGTAAAAAAAATTTAAAGCATTCGAGTCGATGTTGATAAATGACCTCCATACGTTCTTGCGCTTGTTATTTCCTCAGCTGATAGCCTCTGTGGTAATGATCAGGACTTGAACCACATCTTGTGTAGTAGTTTAAAGCTACTCCGTCAGTAGACCCTTTTGTGAACTGACGGGAGAAGTTGGTCAGTTAATGCCCTCTCTTGCTTGCTAATACAGTCTCCCAGGCTTAGCGTCCGTCACACGTCACTCAAGGGGGAGATTCACGTCACACAGATAAAAGATGGCCTTAGTATATGTGAAGTAGATTTTTAGCTATCAAACCGTTTCTATAAATGGCTTTTAGACTTGTACAGAATATAGGGTGCCATATTTTCGCTAGGGCAAACCGGGTCAAAATAATTAATTATTATAATTTTATTTCCATTTGTATAATACATAAAATAAATGTCTTTTACATATTACAAAAAAGAAAACAGAAGCATTCATAATTTAATAAATAAAAAGACAAGCAAAAGTTAAAATTTTACTCATATTTTCGATAAGATTTTGCCTCCTTCATCTTGCACTCCCTTTTCGGAATGTTTAGACTTAATCACTGTAAATTAAATTAAATATATAAATATATTTTTGAACAACTAAACAAAAATATCATTGCATTTTCATACAATTGCATTCTCACAATGACGCAATGACGTACAAATTAAAGAAGAAAGTAATCACTAAACTTATAGAACAGACGGAATTTTACCGATTTGTGTTATACTTATTCATACCAACCTGACAAAAATAATGTTAATAAGCTTACTACATCACCAATTCTGTAGTAAAAGATAACCAAACAAAATATGTTACATAACGGAGACAATCGTGTGTCCCGAAGTGGTCTTTCGAGACACTGTGACTATCATCTAAAGAACGGGACAATCCCAGAAAACTTGGACGTCTGGCAACCCTAACGGCGTATATTGGCTGAAGGAATGACGTATCTTTAAAACAAAATTCGTTTAACAATTTGCGTCGTATCTTCTCCAGACGTCCTTGTTTCGGTTCTTGACCGGTCTCGTATACGACCTGATCACCCTTGATTCTCATGTGCTAGTTTACAAATCGGAGCTATATTTTCATATATTGTTTTCGGTTGTCAGATATTTTTACGTTCTTTACCAACGGTTATAATGATTTTTATTAAAGATAAAGATCATAAAATTAGTTTATAATGAAGATTTATACAGGGAGTTACTAAACTCTCTACCCAAACTTAAGCCACAACATCTGTGGGTAGGAAGAAACAGAAAATCTTATTTAAAAATTGTTCTGGAAATTAATATTGTAATATTAAATGTAGCCTTAAGTTGGACGAAACCATGCCGGGAGTACGCAGCTGTTTAGGTACGTACCTACTCAATAAGTTGCATATCATTAGAAAGGAACACTACAACAGGTGTTCAAAACTCGCTTGCTCTGCTACTATGCACAGTTCATCGGCTGCTTTGACCCGCGCTAATCTATTGTAGTACATGTCTCTAGCAGGCGCGCATCTCTTCCCGCCTAATGATATGCAACTTGCTGTACACGTACGTTTCTACAGCTGCCTACTCCAGGCGTTGTTGCATCTAACTTCAACTTACTTTTTAGTAATACAAGTGGAATTTTCAGGACATTTTTACTTTCTCATATCAAGAGAAAGAATTGTGATTGTGAAAATAATCACTCTCAATGTTATGACGAATATTTACGTTTTATATGAACACGAACCCAAGAAAGTGGATTTTAAAATAATGTTTGTCTATCTATCTCAGGCCATCCAAAACTGTTTAGTAGATTTTGTTAAAAAAAATACTTTTATATATTATTGGACTATACTACAAAACACCCCCTCCCCCTTTCCTCCAATTAAATGTATAATATTGATTAAGTAATTTTTTTCTTACTTACAAATTTTTTTGAAATTGCCATAACCATTTTGCTTAAAATGCGTGTATAGGATTTTATTGATATGACAAATAACACTGTATAGTTGTTTTCGGGCAAATATTCTTTGAAAAATAGTTTACTGATGGGAGATTTTTGAAAATTTTAAATATTTCAAAAATAACTATATAATTTTGTTAAAAATTTATATCTGGAAGTTATGAAATATTTCAAATAACACAGTACTATTTTGGGGGGTAAAAACTCAATTATGGGTAGTTTACTCATTAATGATTTTTCAAAAACCTGAAATATTTAAATAAAGGCACTATCGATTTGATTCCAAATGGTTATTTTGGGAGATTTTCATATCACAATTACCACTCTATATTGGTTTCTGGGATTAAAACTCACTAATGAGCAGTTTACTAATTACTATTTTTCAAACCCTAGATATAGTTTGAAATTGAACATAATTTGAATATTTTTGAAAAAATGGGTATAACAATTTGTTTCAAATCTGGTATTGGGGGACTATTTTAAATCATCAATAATAATTTATCTTTTTTATCTAAAATAAATCCATAGTATATAGGTAATTTACTTAAGATAATATATAGAAAATTTGAGTTTATTGGAGATTGACATAAAAATTGAATTCAAAATGGGAATCAGGAAACAGTTTTTCATGATAAATAAGAATAATTTTATCTTTACAAATTACAAGTTATTAAAATGTAGTTTACAATAAATGTAATTTTATAAATTTAAATTTTGTCAAGTATATTTTAACAATTTTATTTATAATGTATATATTATAAATAATGACTTCTGTGGTTAGCAAGATAATGTCTTTGCTTTTATTAAGAAAACATATTAAAGAGTAATTCACTAAATATCTATTTTTGAGAATATGATAATTTTTGCGTGATAGTGTCGTCTCATTGATTTACTGGGTGTTTCTATTACTTTCTGCCCAAAGATGGTGTGATTTAAGTTTGGGCAGAGCGTTTAGAAACACCCTCTATTTTCAACACTTTGGTCATTATATGAGTTTAAACAAAGACTATTGCTGGTGTAAATTGAGTTGAAGTGAAGCTCCACCTCCAAACTCTTTGATGGCATGAACCTATCACTTTTCTATTCTGGCTGATGGTTTGACCGCGAGTGTTGCTCCGATAGCAGTCGTCAGATCTTCTGCCACCCTCGCGGCACAAAGGAGATTTCACTCTCTTTGAACGATCTCCTTTGCTAAAAAGAAATCGGTCAAAGTCAATTTCAATATCTTAAAAAACTACACTTGGGGTAGGAAAAATATGTTAAGTGTGTCTTGCTCTGAACTGCTGGTTTTTACGTAAGGTTCGTAATGCCTAAAAGCACAATATATATTGTTACCCTGATTAAAAAAAGTGAGATAATTAAGCCTCTATACATTCTTCACTGTGAATAATATATTTTGAAGGAGTAACCTTAAATAAATGTTATTGTCTACATATCAAACTGCACAATTTTATAGAGTCACAAGGGGTTAATTTTAAGTAAATAAATGTACACTTCATCTACCTTGTAAGATAGTAAGCTTACCTTGTGTTATTCCACTATGGTATAACTTCTAAGATAGGGCAATCGTGTAATCCATCAATATAATAATGATACCCTTAAGGGTAAACGTATTTTACTGTACATTAACGCGAAGGAAAGAAGAGCACAAATACATTTAAAATAAAAAATTATAGGAGACCACTTCTAGTTGACATGGTTAGGATTTGGACCGAAATCTCAGACTTCTCTGTCAGAGTAAGTTGGCATTGCCAGTCGAAAACGTTGGCATTGGGATAACTCTGCCGTAACATCTTCTGTTGCAACATTCACGCGTTTGATATATTGTGTTCTGATCGGTTTCCAACTGCGTTTTATTATCTTTACGGGATATTTGCATTTAATCAAGCTAATGTGATAGGGATTGAGAAGGTAGACTTTAGATAAAATGTACTTGCATTTTGCGTGAAAGTTTTATGGTAAATTCTTTTAAAAAAAGGACACACTAAGTACACCAATTTGGAATTTTAATCCCAACCTTCCAGTTAGGAGTGATCTTAACAAGATGAGCTGAACGTGTAGTCCGTGGGCTCACCAATGTGAGAAACCCGGGTTCAGAATGGGTTTGTATTAATTCATAACGTATAGCTAATAGTGAATAGTACAAAGCGCACAGAGCACAATTTATCAGAAAAACACAATTGTTTGTAATGAAACGAGTATCTAAGGTGGGATGGAAGGGGACGCGAGAAAATGCCAGTGTTTTTTGAAGTTTTTATGGCAAAATCTTTTGGATAAAATAAATAAAACATTGCTTCAGTACAAACATAGTGTTTAATTTTATTCACATGGTGATATCAACATTTCCTGGATATTTGGCGTGAGCTTGGCTGCATTATCTAAAAAACCTTTTAAATGAGGAGAAAAAGTTCTCATTAAAGTACAGAACACCCTTGAAAGATATTAAAGAAATGTTTAGGTAATCACGTGGAGAAAACTACATTACATGTTTGCACTGGAGCAATATTTTATTTATTTTGGCCAACTGAAAAAAACACTGGCTCTTTTTCTTGTCCCCTTTCATCCCGTCTTAAGAGCTCTTTCGAAAATCAACCTTAATTAGAGGGTATCCTTTGAAACATAAAATTAGATTAATTTATCATTAAATTAAATCTGAATTTTATTCGGCTCTGATTTTATTATGGTCATGCATACTAAGATAGAACTAGTTCTCAAAAACAGAATTAAAAATTAAATATCTCCCCTTTTCCTTTAATCATACTTACAATAGTTTTCATTCAATCTTAAGCAAAGAAAATTCACGAACAACAAAAAGTATGGCTACCGCAAGGCATTTAAACATGAATATAAGATATTTTCCGTCTGCATAATCAGTTTTGTGTATCCTCTTCCTGAATTATTATTGGCTGATGCATCTAAAGTTCAATAGTTTTCTATGAATATCACAAAATTTCAGTTAGATCAACTTTTTTAATGTGCTGCGACTTTTTACGGACTATGTGCTATGTACTATTTACTATTATTAGTGCGGTATACATGAATTTACACCCAGTAAATTCGTTAATAAGCTCTCACATGGCAGGCAGTCGTGATAAGAACAATAATCTGACATGCCGGACATGTTGGCAGTCTATTGACATGAACAAGTCAGTCGCAATCGTCAAACTAATTAATGCAGCGTTGAATTCAACTTCCCTGTTTAAGAGAGGGAAATCCTGTTAAAGGTGGATGGAAGGGGACGTGAGTAAAAGAGAGTGCTTTTGAAGTTTTTATGGCAAAACTTTTTTTTTGGCTAAAATAAATAAAATATTTCTCCAGTACAAACATAGATTTTAATTTTCTTAACATGTTTGAGCTCACCATGTGAAGAAAATTAAATTCTATGTTCGTACTTGGGAAATATTTTATTTTATTTGGCTATACAAATGTTTTACCATAAAAACTGCGAAACCACCGATCTTCTCTCGCGTCACTTTCCATCCCACCTTAAGAGAGGAAACTGTGATTCCTAAAAAGATTGACAGTTTTCCAAACAATTCATTTGAATTTTGTATCTTGAAGTGAATACATGACATTTTAAAACCTACTTTTAAAATCTATATGAAGCTTATATATTATATGTTATTTTGAATTAAATTTGTAAATAATTATAAAGATACAAATATTTCTACCAACTTTTCAGTCTTAAGAAATAGTTTAATTTTTCCACATTTGCTGAAATGCTCCCCATCATTTGTTGACATTGACACAGCACATAAATATTTAGTCATTTGAGTAGAGATATGTTCGTTTTGAAATTATTTATTTGGTTTAATACTTTATTTTAGCACCGCGTCCTATCACCCGTTTGGGTTTTATGCATGTGAATGTCTTAAATGGAATTTGTTTCATTGAGATTTATTTTTAATTTTCTAGTACAAATTTTATTATTCGTATGTGTTATTTTGTTTTAGTGTTTTATTTTTTGGTTTTGGCGGGTGAATTATTTTTTATTTCTTTTCCTAATGGGGATTTTACTTTCTTCTTAATCATTTTTAAGGCCCAAATGATCTCATTGTGTTGACGCACCTATAAACACAAGTCATAATAATAATAATAATAATAATAATAATAAACAACTCATATGCACTTAGTGCTCGAATGTGCTAGGGATTAGCAAAGTTGAGTTTAGATAAAGTGTACCCTCATTTTCATGGATGCAAAGTGGGAAACTATTAAGGTAAAACTTTGATGGAAATGAACTCCGATCTCCCCGTCGTAGGCAGTCTAGTCTACTGATAGAGAGACGCCATATAACATGCGGCCACCGAAGAAATACTGCTGGTGAATATTGCACTCACCCGCACGGGTGGTCACATGGTCTAACTAAAGAGCCACGCTCGTTTTAGGCTAGATTCTTGATGACTGGGAGATCTGTTTTCAACTCCCGATCAGGTGTATGTAGGGTGTTTCATCCAAAATAGTTTCCCTCTCTCCCTCCATGAAAATGTGAGTATATTTTCTGTAAATTCTACCTTTATCATCCCTAATCAACTAGTGCTATTAGTGTAATCTTATGTGTACTAAGCCTAATTTGATTTTTTTCCAATTTATAGTAGTCTTTGGGTAAATTTATATTAAAAAATATTGTTTAGACTTTTTTTTTCTACATCTATACTTTTGACAATTTCTTTGATGATTCACTCACAAATAAATGAAATTTATCGTTAAGCTATAAATTAGTTTCACAAAATTTGGAGTATATCAAGCATTTTGGTCCAAATATAATTTTTTAATATTAGCTCTAAAAAATGTAATTTCTCTATCATGAAGTAGGTAGTTCCTCTAATCAAACTCGTAGTTTGGCGCACTAATGTAAACTTATAGGTACAGCTCTTTATAGAACTAATTGACGTATTCTTGACTTGTTAATTTAGTGACAGTTGCATACATGTCAGATCTCGTGGTATACGGCTTAAACTACAAACTTGTGATGAAGGCGAAATGAAGGAAGAACTCTAGAATATGCCTTAGCAGCACTGTTGTCAACTTAGCTTTTTTTTATGTTAAATCTAGTATTTTTAAAATCGGTTAGAGAATCAAATAACGTCTATCAATATTCCTAGTTTAAAAAATATCTTGTGTGGCTTTATTATAGCATGAAAAATATTTTGTTTTTGATGTTTTTTCTTAATTTAAAATTAATCTTGGTACGAGGCAAGTAAATGGTAGCTTTGTGTTGGTGGTCATAGTTTCAATAGCCTTATTTTTTCCCCAGTATTCACTAAGATGCCTTCAGAGCTGATGGCAATCAGTTGTATAGCAGATGAAGCAATAGCTTATGATCTACTGTATCTGATAAACTATATTTATTCCACAGAGAAGCTGCAATATAGACATCGTTCACTAGGTTTGGTTGTGTCAGACACTTATCCTCTTCTTGCTAAGATGATTTCAACTTTGATGTAGAACAGGGTTGCCAACTTGATTAGGAATGAGAGCTACATTTTTTTCTCTCGACTCTTAGCGATATACTTCACAGTTTCACGCTTCTTGCTCCAAACATTTCAATTCTCATCCATACCTATATCGTTGACATAGGTAGAATCAATGATTTTATGGATATTATAAAATTGGAATAATTCCATGAGATATATTGAATATTCTTGGATAGAGCTCAAAACAAATTTTAAAGCTCGGAAATAATGTTCATGTTAAATAATTAACTTTTGTGCCTTCATCTCTTCCGCCAAGTCTAAAATATTTGGTGTATAAGTGGACAAAACCCATCTCAGACAATATTCAGTGGTTGGTCTATTAAATTTGAGTGATGTTTAGAAAAATACTTTGGCTTAGCGACCTGATATCCATGTACAAAATCAAATTTGGTTTCTGATCGTCCAATTGCATTTTATAAAGTCGCCTTTGAAAAAAATTATATCCGATGGAATTGACGATTTTAAAACCAATAACCATAAGGAAATTTGTATTAAGCCTCTTGCTATCTAAAACTTTCTGATAAATGATGCAATGATAGCTTAATATATTTAGAAAATCTCAATATTTATGCCTCCAAGGCAATGAATCCGTTGAAACTACCCCTCCTCACCACTGCTCCGTTGGTGGTTATTTAAACGATCTCAAATAAAGGCAACTTAATCTTGTCCATCTACTCCTGTTCTCCTTTGAACCTCGTGTTCTTCCTTTATTTAGCAAAAAAAAAAAAACTTCAAAAACCATTCTTATAAAAATCAGCAGATGCACAGTGTCATCTACATCTGTTGATAAGCAATTTGCGAGCAATATGAAACACATCGATCAAATTCTTTTAGCAGTTGATTATTTACATTTGGGCTCATCATTTCGATATGTCTCATGACTGCTTCCAGGATATTTACAGATCTTGAAGGGCCATATTTTAATTTCAAACTTATTCTTGACACTTTAAAATAGATAATTTGCTATTTCGATGAAAGTATCCTTGATAAATTCACCATCCGAAAACGTTCTACATATTGTTGCTATGTTATGAACTTATGATTCACTTGAAAGGATGAGATGTTTGTAGCTTTTCATTGATAATTTGGTCTGAGAACATACCTTATCTGCGCGTTTAGTGGAGATTTTATTTCCTGTAAATTTTTCTTCATCTTATTTTCCTGACAGGTGGAAAACTGGACTATGAAGTGCGTTGAAGTTTCACTCCAGATTCCCCTTATTTAGTATCGAGATGGAAACTTTGCAAATCAAGCATCAATATTTTCATTTAACCACAGTGAAAAAGAATTCTAGTTCCTACTCTTGATGGAAAAAGATAAATTCTAGGTATTTTTTTTAAACATTCATTTTCACGAAACTTCACAAAAAACAACCAAATTAACAAAACAGTTCAAATAACAAAAACAACTGCTTACGAATGTTTAGTCTCTCACGGCAATGCAAACAGTTTTGGCGAGTGATTTGGTTAGGCTTAGAACCATTACCTATCCACGCAGATGCGGGTACACATGATCTAAATTCAACCTTACTCATCCTTCACCATATATCGTGATCAGTACATAAGCGGATTGCCCAATTAGATAGTAAGACGTGGTGCTAAGATAAAAGTATTGGCGGGCGGGAAGCGCGACGCAATTGTAGGAGACAGTCTATTACCACCCGCTCATCATTCTGCTCTCTTTCAGTCAAGTGACGCGACAACTCGTTCAAGAAATGTTAAGGATCAACCAAAAATGATGCCACAATAGACGTGTATATGATCTCTTTATATGATTTAGTATTATTACACCAATTTCTTAGCCTATTAGGATTTTCTTTCTTCTTTTCCAATTAGCTTATTTATTTCAATACAGTTACTTTTCCCCAAGCAAATTTTTTGGATGGTCTTTGATCGCAAAGAAAAGACTGCTCTCTAAGAGGTACTTTCATATTTTGTCACAAAGACATTTAGAAAAGTAAACATATTTACAGGCAGTGATGTCAAAATCTTTGGTTGATATATTACTTAAAGTATCAACTTTAGTGTAGTAGTTAGTATTTAGTTTGATTTTATGATATATTACAAGGCCTGGATACTTTTTATGGGATGTGCGTAGCAGTTTCAGTATGCGAGTGTATGACTCAGTAGGAAAGGAAGCAATTTCTCAAATTTATTCAATGCTTTGTAATAACAATCAAGATATATCACAAAAAGTAGGCTCTTATCCAGATATTTTGAATTGTAAGTCTTACCGTATACACAAATAGCATCTTAAAGAATCTTACATTGTTTGTGAAAGGAGTTTACATAGTTCCTTAGGACCACCAAAAATGTGACATTATACGCTAATTTTATTCATATTTAGTCTCGTTGAACTCATTTTCTAAACAAAATCACAGAGCAAAGATCACTTTCTGAATGTTTAGTTAATTTGTTCTTGTAGTCATTGAAATAATAGGAGCACCAATATTTAAAAAATAAAACCACAAAAGCATATTTTCATCTCACGCCTTGTCTGAACACGATGTTAGCTGCAAAGGAGTTAGTTACCTTCTTAACATTGTTCCTAATATTACTGCTGCTTCTTATTATAACAATGTTATAATCTAAATATCATGGCATAAAGTAGAGTCGCAAAGATAAAGACATAGTGGAGACGAGAGTGACCCAACCAAAATTATGCGAGTGCGAGCTACTACATATTTCGGCATCGTGTTTCAAACTGCATAAACAAGTACCAAGATAATTACTAGGAAGCCCATATTCCTGTGTCATTGAATACATTAATATATTACAAGAGCAAGACATGTTGTTAAGTATGCGCACTATTTCGAATACCTGGCTGAGTGCAGAATATGTTCTTCGAATTTGATTAAATGTTTTATTCTTTTTCTATACATTAAAATAAAACTGTTTTAATGTATTTTAAAATGAAATTATAATAATTTCAGTTTTTCTGTTCATCTTAATGCGACAGTATGACGTGGCTAGAATGTTTGGGTAGTAAGACGAGGAATACTTAGTAATATAAGTAATAATAATAATAATCCTGGATAGTCACATCAAGTGAAAGTAGGCACGGTCCCAGTGGCTTGTGGCTCAATTAGTTAGAAAGATATATTCATGTAACGTGTTTGAAGATAAAAGGCCCCACGATTTAATAGACCGTCTCCGCTTGAAGATTTAATACACTTTCGGGGGGGTAGGGGGGCGGGGATCCGCCTTTCACTTTCAGTGGCAGGTCAGTTACTAATTACTTTGCAGACATATTCCCAAAGTAATTCATCTCTGGGAGTAACAAGAGTTTAGTTCTCTTGCCAAAGACCCTCCTCCTTTTTTTTCTGCTCAACCATCTCCCCTAACCCTTTTCAGTTGCCCCGTGTTACTCTCCGAGCCAAAAGAGCGACTCAGGCGTTCCCTTATATAGTTCCCCAGAACCAAATGAAGTGGAAGGAATTCCTTTTGTCAACGGATCCGTTTTTTTCTCTGTCTGTTGTTCGA
Organism: Timema bartmani; assembly: GCA_902151455.1. Classification (NCBI taxonomy): domain Eukaryota; kingdom Metazoa; phylum Arthropoda; class Insecta; order Phasmatodea; family Timematidae; genus Timema; species Timema bartmani. Next base: position 70,500 of record CABFWB010001949.1, read on the forward strand.
CAATGAAACACCACACTGTCTACTTCCTCTCTTATTTTCGCCTCGAATCCGTCGTTTGATTCACCCCAAGGGAAATCTTCAGTTGAAAAAGAAGTGTTCATTGGTCCGATCACTAAAGATAAGTGATCATCATGAGCTTGTACACTCGAAATTTCATAGGAAGAACCTTATCTGACAGAAAAATTATTGGATCTAATTTAACGTGTTCATATTTCAAGTTGTATGATTGTGATGGGTAACTGTCACTTTTAAAAGATAATATCAATACCTATATTAATAGTAATGTAGTTAAAATATTGTAACTATTGACAGTAAAAAATTTAATGCTCATTCGTCAATCTATGGGATGAACAGCTCTCATTTTTCAAAAATTATATTAATAACTACAGTAATTTTTTCTCAGCTCCACATCTCAGTATCCTATCTGGCTATTTACATATATACTAATTACACTAATGTGTTAGGGGTAAGTAAGATTGAATTTAGAGAAAGTATACCCGCACTTGCGTGGAGGATGAATGGAAAACCAATTAGGAAAAAAACCCACCCTCAGTGCACCCGATAGAGATTGAACTCCAATCTACCTGTATTGTAATCAGCTGTCTAGTATATTACGAGAATAACCATTCTTCCACCGAGGTAGGTACCTGTAATAATAATAAAATGGTAAAATATTATCAGTATTAACAGTAAGAAATGTAATGTTGTTATTTTCTAAAAGTTTCTCGCTACTATAATTATTCTACTATTGATTAAAATGTGGAGTGTCATGAAAGTGAAAGTGCATTCTGACACTTGGGCCTAGTTCGGACCATTTCCGCTTGAGGAGCTCGAAAGAAGTACGCCCACTTGGATTGGGGTTCTCCTTTTCTCTCTAATCCAAGGTGAGGGTTGAGTTTATTTCTTGGGAGTCCTGATAAACAAATCTTGGGCGAGAACACGGCTTCCGCAATCAGATCACAACGTGTGAAAAGGGAGAGAGACAAAAAGAAACTATTTGCCAACAAGAGGAGCAAGGAAAGCTTATAATAATAAAATGCGTACATAAAGAAGTCACAGTGGCTGCAAGAACAGATGGTGGGACCCTGGCTAAGTGCTTTTTCAAATGTTTAGTTTCAACTTTGGTTTGTTGATCAAAGTTTGGATAAATATGTTTTTATAATGCTCTTGTTAGTAGGAACAAGGCCATTAACAAGTGTAATTGGAAATAAATCACAAGTATCTAGTAGAATGTATTAAAAAACTAATTACCAAGATGGTTAGATAAATATTATAAACTTTACATGATAATTTTGGATTTTTGTACCTAACTTTCTCACGAGGTGCATGGAATTTTTATGATCGTTATTAAAATAGCTCTATATGCAAATTCTTAAGTAAATATTTACATGTACTGATATAGTTATAAATATATATGTATAGGATATGAATTATAACTATATACATTTATATATATAAATACATACACATATATTATACATATAAGTGTATTGCATATATATGTATATAAATATATAAATAAATATATATAAATAGACAGCGAGAGAAATAAAGAGAGAAAGAGCGATATTTAAGATGAGATTTTAGATGTCTCTTGGCACATACTTGCCCATGATATCCAACTTTCTTCTATATTTAAAAGATTTCATTTTATTGATTTAGGTGGTGAACAGAAAACATAATGAATAACTTACAAACAATAACCAAATTAGTAAAAATTTATCAACTTGGCCCAATAATATTATTTGCTAATGATTTTAAAAGCAGTTAAAGCACCTTGGTAATGGTATATATATATATATATATATATATATAATATATAATATATATATATTATATATATATATATAATATATAATATATATATATATAATATATATATATATATAATATTTCAACAATTTAAATATAACATAAATTATCTTTGTGAACTGTGAGTGTTGGGATGACATTACACTCATTGTGTCATATCTAAATTGTTGAAATATTATTATAGATAAATTATATATATGGAAAGTGATCCCAAACCTCTATCAGGGTTTGAGCCCAAATTTTGTCTCTGAAACCATTATGATATCTTGATAGTCTACAGGGGTTAAAATCCTAGTCTTTATTATTTTTTAAACCGCACCCATCACAGCTATCCAAATTTAACCACAGTTATTGACTTTAGAAGAAATGTGACCTTCATTTATCTGAAGGGAGAAGTTGGAACTATTTGCGAAGAATTACCTCCAGTACACCTAGCCAAAATTTGAATCCCGACCTTCTCGTCGCCGACACACAAAACTGAACGAGCGTGACGTTAATCCCACGTGACCACCAATACTTATTTTAATTATTATAAATTACTTGGTAAGAAACTAAACGAATACGACTAAGATGTCCAACCCAACGGGTATTCGGAATATTATGATAGCAGCACCACTCACATGGCAATATAATATGTATCTATCCAAGCTACGCTTACGATTTAGAACGGTGTTTGTCTAACTAAAACAATCATTAACCGAATTTTTATTCGCTTGATATTACGATATTTAGCGATTAAAGCACTAGCTCATATTGTGGCAAACTTTGTAAATACAAAGCTTGAAAATCTGATCAACTTTCACATGCTGTGTATTGAGGAGTGTCATGGGAATGTCCCCTCCGACACCTAAGCTAGGTTGGTAGCGCGTCAGTCAACAGAACTAAGAGCTCTACTTGTCATTGGGGAAACTGAACTTTTCTTTATCGGCTAGGAGATTTAATTTTATGTTTGTTCTATAATTTAGTTCGTAGTGCACGCGTAAGATACCTGCTATGGAGAAGAGAAGTCCCCTAGAAGTATAAGGAAGTGTCGAACCGGGCGTACTTTGTACCAACTGTCACATATGCAGAAGAAACCTGGACAATGATTGTAAGAGAGACTAGTAAATTGGAGGCCATGAGAATTAAGTTTGTGAGGAACATGTTAGCTGTCACGAGGAGAAACAATATTAGGAATGAAGTTATTCGGGAAAGAGTTTGGGTACAGGGAATACATGAGATAGTATAGAAAGCAAGACTGAGATGGGATAGGTATGTAATGAGGATGGAAAAAAGTGGAAGCCGAAGGAAATGTTTGAAATGAAGTATTATGTGGGAAAAAGACCGCAGAGGAGGCCAAGAAAGAGATGGAAGGAGCAGATAGCAGAAAGTGCTCAAGTGAGAGGAGAAGAATGGAATAAATTAAAGGAGGGATAGTGATGGATGAACAGAGACAGATGGAGGCATTATACTAAACTGACCTGGCCACAGACTGGAAACAGTTTATGAGGATAAATTCTTCCTTTGATACAATCGTAGGTTCAGAAATAAAATTTTAAATACCCGAAACTTTAAAAAATACTATTGGAACAGGAACCGAATGTAGGTTTTTAATTTCAAAGTGACAGATTTATGATTGACGTTCCACCCCCCAGGCTTAACGCCTCTTATAGTTTCCACTGACATAAATGATTATACATGGTCATGTTTTTGACCCAAAAGACTTATCTGCTAGTGCTACCAGTTTAAAAAAGTTCAAGTCTCACTGAAGGATCATTTTCTCTATTCTTGTAAAACAAGGGCCAATTTTAGCTTGACGTCTTACTAAAACTCCCTCTTTCCACTACGACTGACGACCTCGTTGATTTACGACCTATCTGCTCGTCGAGGTGAAAATCTCCGGAATAATAAAGCTTTATGTATCAGTACATAAACAGGGAGGATGTGGTCTCTTCGAAGATAATGGTCTGTTTCCATCTGCTTTATACTTCTTGGTCGATCGTACTAATTTATTCAAGAATCGTTCTTTTACCTTCGTACATAATCTTTAATATCATCATTAGCAGCACGGGAATACAGAAAATTAAGATTAAATTTGTGGCGTATTAGTATTCTGCACCAAATTATTTTTAGTAAAATCTCAAGTTGTAGTATCAAATTCAGATATCCTAAATTATAGTTTAGACATTCTTCTAAATTCTTTGTGTTATTGGTTGAATTTCATCAAACTACAATCGCAAGGTTTCCTTAAGTTAAACCCGTATTTTTGTCACTGAGTTCAATACATTAGAATTAATATTGTAAACATAAATGGAACCAAACCAATTATTATATCTCATCTTTTACGATTGGAAGGTTGACGTGAGATTGTATAAGCCAGGACTCCACAGTTTGTACGTAGGCGTGGTATGTACGTAAAGTACATGTACACCCCAATTTTCTTACGAATGGACGTATCTGACAGCTAGAAAAAGCTATTAGATCTACTTTCCCGTATTTGTAGGCCTATATCAAGTTATGTGATATGAAGATATCAATGTTTATAGATACTAATCAATATCTTTAAAATAACACTATCATCATTGTAAAATGTTATTAATGTTAACAGCAAAAATATATGTTTGTATTTTTTTTTAAAGTGCTCAAAACGTCAATTTGTAAGAACACCAAGGTATACCTTACCTATTTCAGACCCCAACTTATGTCCTTTTAGGGTAATTAATAAAAAGTTACCGATTTATCTTAAAAATAAGTTACTTATTCCCAACAAAGTGTATTAAGTAGGGCCTATATATACTTAAAATCTTTACGCTACATTTTACAATAACATATTTTTATATCAAAAGATATTAAATTTATGATAGCATATAAAATGTAATGTTTTATATAATTTGTTAGAGCCATCACAAAGGTTTTCTTAATTTCCATTTTTAAAAAAATTAACCACAATTTGAGTTGGCTGGGTTTCGAATAGAACAGTACTGTAAGGCCATGTTGTCGCCGAATTTGATATGTTTACTTGATACTTATTAACTTTCAGGTTGATACGCACATGAAAAGCAGGGAGATTTTGTAAAAGTCTGGTAAAAGTTATTGATGATATAATAAAACATTGTAACATTAATACTATTATAATAATTTTATAAATAAAGATTAGAACCCATTGTTTATAGTTAGTTTCTCCACAATTGAGGTTATTTCTCAAATTGTATTAGCAAGTTGGTATTTATTAATTTTTTCATTAATTTAGTAGGAAACAATTTTTTTTATATAAATTACTGATTAAATCAGAATTCTCACAAACTTTTAAAATCGGGAGAGCTTAGTAAGAACAGGGAATTGAAAAAAACTACTGGAATATTTACAAATTTGGGGCATTTAACTGCAAACTTTAAATAGACTTCCCTTTGAATGGAAGAAATTTCGCACTGCAAAACTAAGCTTGATTATTCAAACCATTATCTGACCTTCATCCAGTGAATTTTTTTCTAACCAGAAACACAAGGTTGTGTAACAACTATATACATTTCCCAATCGAGGTCAAATCATCCTGTTCTAAACATCAATGGCAAAATGTCACACTAGTAAATATTATTAAGATTAATTAAATTCTTCTATACAACTTTATAAATGATCTAATAAAATGTAATTGCTTCTGGAAAACCTATAAATCCAAGGGAGTTTGGTATTGAAAGCTGAAAAGATAATTTTTCTTTCGTCATGAAAACTTGAGAAAGTACGATATTATTCAAACTTTAAAGAAACGTCTATCAATCCTTGTGTCATGAACCAAAATGCACAGATTAATTGTGGGAACAATTTTATTTTGCTATTAATATATATATGTTCAATTTGACATCCTCTATAAACTTAATGGTGTAGTTGGCAAAAATAGGCACCTATGTCTTTGAAAATATCGCTTAGAAAAAATACACAAATATGTGGCTACTTTCTTCTTGATATTTACATTTCATACGCCTAACCCATTAGGTTAATTATATGCAGAAATCCTAGATGAGTAACTAAGTGTGGTGTGCAAAAAAGTCATAAACGAGCTATTTAACCAGCAAGTTAAATTTGGTGTATTATTTTACAGTTCTGATTTTGGGCATGGATGTCAGGATTCACCTTGGATTCCTTTTTGATGAATTCGGGGTGGATTTCCAAGAGTTTCTCACTGTAGTGTTTTCATCCTTCCTCTAAACTGATGCAAACGTATTTTAAATCAGTAGCCATTATAATGCGTCCTTCTATAATTCATAATAACGCTTCAGATGGACGTAATAATTATGCACTTATGTAAGTATGTCTGTATAAATTAAATTATATATATATTGATAGGCCCCATTCCGATAATATAAATTACGAATACATGAGCTAACAGATTTTGACAAACCATCTTTCATTTTAAAGTTTAGGGATGCAGGATGTCAGGAAAAATAAGTTTTCAAACAAAATAAGATTTTTTTCCAGCGAATATTTAACTTTTAATTACTTTCTTACATCACCATGGAAACCATGTTTCATAACTGGTTTTATACGTGTGAATAAAATACTCTTTCAGAATCTCTTTCTCACGCTCTCCCTGAAAAACTCACTCTTTCACTCTTTCCCACACACTTTCTCTTTCACAAACTTTCTTTCTTTAACACACACTCTTTCTGTGACACACTCTCTCTCACACTCTTTATCACCCACACACTCTCATAATATTTATCACATACACTTTCTCACACAATATAGTTCTCTCGCAAACTTTCTATAAAACACTATATATATAAAAATATATTTAAAAAATTAATAATTTTATGTAAATATGTATTGGTCTCTCTCTGTATGTTCCTCTTTAACTCAAACTAGTATATTTATTCCACTGAAATCTCGCATGGATAGCTTAAACGTCCGGTTATCAGATAGGAAATTTTCTTTTAAGATTCAATAAAATCGATGTTTATTAAATATTTTGTCTTAAATCATGTGATCAATGTCTTATCCTTCTTTTGAATGTAGAATTAATACTTTTTACTTTCTCTCTATCTTACAGGTAGAGAAAGTATGGTGATCGTCAAAAAAATCGAACTCGAGATTTTGATGAATTATGACGTTTCATGACTTCCTGAATCCGAAAAAGTGGTTTTGAATTTCCGTCTGTCTGTCTGTCTGTCTGTCTGTACCTCCAACTAGAGCCTAAAATATTTTACCGATTGAGCTGAAACTTGATATCTAGGGTTTTCATAGGGTTGCCCCGAGGGGTTTTTGGAATTGGATATCTACCCCTAAAATTAAGGGTAGTTTACTGAAGGGAAAAAAGAGAAAAAGTCGATTTTCTCAAAATCGGCTCTAACGATTTTGATTAAATTTCATTTAT
>CABFWB010001949.1:85801-131377 GCA_902151455.1 Timema bartmani
CACAGGGAAATTTAGCAAAAAAAAAAAAAAAAACTAGAGAAATACTGAATGATTTGTGAGTGTGCTACTTTTAAATGCAAGATTTAATTAGTAGGCCTTTAGTATTTAGTAGTGTAGTAGGTTTCTTAAAAACCGTAAACTCTTATACCAGTCTGCAATACCTATTTAAAGTCTCTAAACCGATTATAGGCTATAAATAGTAAATAAAATATATGTTAATAATATTATAGGGTAGAAATGAGGAATGACACATTTTAGAGGGATGTCTACCCGCATTTTTGTGGAAGAAGAGATGAGACCATATAGGAAAAACCAATCTCAATTGACCCGACCGGAATTCGAACCCCGATCTCCCCGTCTTGAGCAAGCACACCAGTATAACACGAGAACAAATGTTATTGGTGACTAAAACCAGACCAGAAATACATCTATAAGACTGCATAGGTAACTCTCAGTTGTACCAAGGTCTATGTTTGCTGCAGATGGCACAATGTTGAGATGCCAAAACAAAAGCAGTCTGATGGCTATTCTGGAAAAACTACCCTCTGGTAACGAACTTCTTTAGACGAAGATCCTATAAATATGGCCAGTTAAAAAACAGATGTCATTCATAGTGAACCTAATAATGAGTCAGTCAGCCGGATTTACGGTGGGACTTAAAGATGGGATGGCAGAACTCCGGTCACTTCATAAGAAATCCATCTTAAAAACTTGTAACCAGCTAGCTGATCTTTTTACACATTATTTACTATCTAAATAAAGAAACTACGATGAACTTCATGTGGTATTTGATCGATATGTTGTTGATAGGTCATATAAGAGAGCGACACGTAAAATAAGGCGAGGAAAACAACCATCTATAGCTTACCACATCACAGACACAACAAAAATTACCAACGTATCAATGAAGTGCTTTATATCTCAAGTGAAAACGAAGATAGAACTTACACATTACTTACCAAACAATATAGTACTGGAAAAAACACTCGGCATTGACAAATGGTAAAAAAAAAATGTTTTGGTGGCATGGGGATGTGAATGCAGAGCAACACATGTTAGCATCCTTGAAATTAATCAGAAAGAAGCAGATATCAAAATTTGCTTCATGATGCTGAGGCAACAAAAGGGTGCTTCTAGACTTGACATTCTCTCGCCAGACAAATATGTTTTTTGTGCTAGCTCTCCTATGGTACTCAGTGTTGTGTGCGGCAGATACTAGTTTTGAAACACTAAAAGAAGAGTTGTGCCGTACTATTCGTCTAAAACCCATTTTTGAAGCTCTTGGACCCAACAAGGTTTCTGCATTGCCTGGCCTGTGTGCTATCAGTGGTGCAGACAATACTGAAAGTTCTTAGTGTTCAGTGATCACATATTTGCTGCCCTCGAAGAATTTATATGCCAGGTGTACTTGCCTCATACACAGGTATCACAGGTTGATGAATTATGATGGTGACTCTTCTTCAAGAAACAATCCCAATCAGAGAGTCTCCCACATACAAAGGATGCATTGCACCATGAAACACTAAGATCACACCATCAAGCAATAGTTTGGCATAATAATATGAAAATTAACCCTGCAATTCCATCACTGGAAAAATAATGAATGGAAAATAGAAGGGGAGGTTTGGATACCAATAATGACAAATCAACTCCCAGATCCAGAGGCTGTACTTCAAATGGTGAGATGTGGCTGCATAACTTCAAGGTGTCAAGGAGGAAGATGCAGTTTTCGTAAAGCAAGAATGGTCTGTTGTGACACGTGTTCCTGTGTTTCTGTAAATCAGGAAGATGCTTGTGACAATATGCTGGATCATGAAAAGACAGAAAAGGGGGAGTTGGAAGAGGATGGTGAGGACACCTAGGAAGATATGATTTAATACAATTAACTTGATGTGCAAAAGTGCTACGTGCTTGTATATATTTTTACATTTGATATCCGGCCATAATTGTTAGAAGGTGAAAATCAGTTAATATTTGCTATGTAAATATATAAAAGCTAAAAACCTTCTGTAAGTGATACTTCAGTCAGAATATTATTTTATTGATATTTTAAATGAACTTTTACACATCATTATACCTATCTGATCGAATTGTCAGCAAGTCAACCTGGTTTCCCTTATTATTTAAGGTATTGTAAGGATAAGTGTGTAGGTTGCTTGACTTCATCAAAAAGGTCGCATGGGGCTGTACATGCTACTAGACTAAAATTAAATCCAGTTATAGAAGTTTTTTTTAAGCATATGCCATTAGGTTTTGTCGGCTAGACATTCCTGGCTTTCTACTGTCAGTGGCAAATATTTAACCGTCTTCTGAAGTTGGAGCACCATATAGATGCAGTTAAGTCATCCCACTGAGATGATGTGAGGAAAATGACGATTATAACGTGTTGCCTAAATAACCAGACCATGGCAACCGTAGGAATAATTCTCCTTCGGGAAAAATACCTTTGGCACCGTAGGAAATTGAACTTAGGACTTCTAGGACAGTAGCCAAGAATGCTGGCCACTATACCAAGAGATCGGCCATAGTAGGATTTTGGAACCAGGAAACATTTATAAAATACAAAAATATTTGTTTCCAACATTGATAAGTGTTATTTTATAGGTATTAAATAATCTTTTAATAGTGAAAGCTGCAGATTGCATGACTCTACTTGTGAGCTCATGAGAGTAGTTCTATTAGATCTTCTGTCAGATAAGATCCTTCACATGAAAAATTAAATTGTATTTTCATCTGCTCGTTTACAATCTCTGCATAAATTGGAGGTCTTACTAATTTATTGTGAGAGTGACGCCATATACCACGCGGACACCACATCGGGTGAGTCAGCAGTTCCCTTATATACTAGGTGGACATATTTTATTTAAAAAAAATCAAGACAAAAAAATCAAAAATACTTTTTTTTTCAGTATATAAGTGTGTATATGATTAAAAAAAAGGAAAATACTGAGATAATAATATATAAGATATATAAGAAAAATAATAGAGGGAGAGAGATAAAAGAAAGTTTAAACAAACAATCAAGTGAAACTATCTTTTCAATGCTAATTCAAGATGGCACTTAGTTGAGTCAAATAATACCTACAAGAACATTAAATTCATCGTCAATTTCTAGGAACAAATAGAAAAACTCTGTTTGAAAAGACACATGAATTAATTTTAATTTTAACTCTTTTTAACTTTAATCTTTTTATAATAAAGAAATTTAAGAAATAATACTTATGCACAAAGGTTCTAATAATAGGTATCATTAAAACCCTTGGAACAAATAACGAGCAATATATATTAATATACAAGTTTGAGCGAAGTCTGTAACAAAAAGTAAAACGTGGGTATGTGCTTTTCTTTTCATGAGAATTAATATATATCACATATTAAATTTGAATTATTTTTAGCACTACGTCTTACTAGCTGTTCAGTTTGTACGCAAATGTACTAATTAAGCTAATGATTTAGGAATGAGGAAGGTTGAATAAAGAGGAAATGTACCATTATTTGCATAGAGGTTGAGTGGGGGGGGGACATTTTGGAAAGAAACCCGCTCGGTACACCCAACCGAGATTCTAGTCCCGATCTCCCTATCATCGGCAGTCTTGTCTATTGTGAGACTGATGCCTTAGACCATGCCAGCAAACAAGGTTGATAGGAACATTAATAATTGACATAAAACGTGTAGACCCACATAATCTTTGGCAAATAAAACTGGCAAATAAAATTTCTAAAAAAGCCCTCAAGGTTGATGTTACTTGCGCTGATCAGTTCTAAATATTAATTTATTTAAAAACAACTAGTACTTTTGGAAGTACATAGTTAAAAATCGGTATCTATATGTGTAATGTAGGATACTATACTGGATATCCAATAGGGTGTGTTGAGGGTGTTTTAACCTAAGTGATTTCCCACTCTCCCACCAGCCAAATGTGGTTTCGCTTCCTCTCAAACTATAATGTGCTCATCCTTATTACATTTTAAATTGGCCTTAGATATTGTGCTTAAAATGGTTATATGGGTGTAATTTTTCATGATATATAAGAATATGTTTTTATTTTTACAAATTACTAAGTGTTTTAGGGTGGTATATGAGTCATTTATTTTGAAAGTTTGATATTTGTTAAAAAATATTTGAACAATTTGGTTTATAGTTTATAAATAAAGAGTTTTTATTGTGATTACAAGGTAATATGTTTGTTTTTATGAGGAAAACTTATTTAAAGCTAGCTTACTAAAAACCTATTTTTTAACATTTTCTTTGAAACTCCTATACACGAGATGAGAAAGTTTGTGCGATTGTGTCGTACCATTTATTTAAATGAATAAACCCCCTACTTTAACCCACCTCGGCGGCGTTGATAACCCGAATGGGTAGTAATATGCATTGATAAAATAAATATATAGTAGACCCCTACCATAAAGTTATTTAAAAATCAAAACCTTTTGAATATTATGAAATGTAACTAACAATTTAAATAAAATTGTAAATATATTAATAATGACTGAATTTAAAAAAACTAAAATGTATTTAATTGCAAAAGTGAGTGTTATAGACAATATTAATGTCACTAACTTAAAGTAAAAACATTGAAAATAACATCTTCGGGGGAGGGGGAGAAATAATACAGTAAATTTAAATAAATCTTGAAATTAAAAAACTACATAATTTTTCCATTATAGTTTGAAAACAGCTGTATTTTTTCTAGCCCCGATATTTATTTTCGGTTCATTTGCTGTCTTCAAAAGAACGCAAGACGATTTCTAACCGTTGACTTTAGAAAGTTCGTTGTGACATGACATGTGAATATATAGGCTATCTAAATATTATTGACTTCAAACATTAATAGCCTACCACGTTGGGAAAAGTTTTATTTAGTGTTTACTTTTTTCATGTTGGCCTGCCCCCCAAATCTTGTTCGCGTGCCATAGATTTGCCATGCCTGTTTCAAATCCACGGTTATACGAATTTTTTATAATGTGTGATCTTTGGGAATATGCCCCTAGAATAGACACCAATTAAATGTGTGTAGAGATTTAGGCGAGGCGATAGCTGCCTGAAAAATTTCGTTTTCTTAGGTCTTCTGGGATTCAAGGTATGTTCACCCTCCTCGATGGCGTGGTTGGCTAACGCGCTAGATTCGTGTTGAGATAAACTACCGAGGACGGGAATATCAAGGTTCGAATCTCGGTCGAGTTAACTACGTGTGGTTTTCCCTAAATAGTTTGCCACTCTCCCCCCACGCAATTGCGGGTTCACTTTCTCTAAATTCAACTCTCCCAATTCTTAAAAACATTAGCTAATTAGTACTTAATGGGCTTCTGAAGGATGTGAAAAAGACATAACCACACAAGTAAATTATATAATTAGTGATAGCAACATGTTTAAAGCTAGAATATCCATCGTGATTAGGGAATTCATTCTTATACCGCAGCTTACCGCCATGTCTGAGCTATCCATATATTCACATCAATTGAGTAAGGATTGGGAATATATGATTTGCATGAAATGTTCCCGCATATGCATGGAGGGAATGTAGAAAATCATTTAGAAATTAACATCACCATCCAGTCAGGATTCAAACCATTACTTCCCTATTATGCCAGACAAGAATAAACTTATGGCATCGTCCACATGACCATTAGTGTAGGTTCATTGACGATATATACAATTAGACACACACACAAAATAATGTATTTATTATAATTTTGACATATGAGTCCATATAGTCATTTAAAATTAAATCTTTTAGCTGGATCTAAAAAGCATTTAGTAACACTTCATACATATAAAATCTGAACCAGTCATAAGAAGCGGTGATAAAAAAAAGTTACACTTCCACTGACGAATGGGATTTATTTCAGATTGACGCCTTATTTATTTTTCAACCAATTTATTTCTACATTATTTTTTGTAATATCTTTCATTTATTGGTTTTATTTCTTCTCCCAGAGTTCTTACAAATTTTTTCTAGAATATATATACTTTGTTTAATGCGCTGACATAACAATATTTGAGTCTTTTCTTGCTGTAGTCTATAAAAAAAGCTATTTTATTATTATTTTTACTTTTCCAGAAAGTTTGCAGGCAGACATGTTAGCATCCATACAAATCTTTTATAAATGGGATTATAATTCAGCTAAGTAAAATTGCTTTCCTTTCCATTATATCTACGGTACAATATATCCCATTCTTCTATTATATTTACGATAATATAGCTTCATTTTGTGAAAATTTCTTAGAATATCGAATTTTTATAACCACACAACAGCAACCAACTACAATGGATTTTCAAGCAAATTAGGTCTGTACTGTAGTTCAGATAATGATGTTAGGTGCATACAGACCATACAGTAAAACCACCCTCAGTGCACCCACCCGGGATTGAACACCGATCTCCACGTCTTAAGTAGTCTAGTCAATCACGAGAGTTGCGTGTTAGACCACACAGCCACCGATGCTGAGCTCTTTCTTATTAACATGACACAGGGTGGTTGTGTGTGAAGAGCGAAAGGTAGTAAAGAAGTAATTACAGACAAGGACATAGAGCATTGTATTTAAAGCCATGTGGCTTGACAACGATTATAATATAAGTTAAGACTTAGATACTGTCGTTTATAATTTACAAGGTATAAATTCAAATTAATTTAATTAATAGATTGAATATTGAGGATAAATACCGTTATGATTAATCCTTTACAAGTTGTTTATACTCAGTTTATATCTGTTTTTCCTCTAACACACTTTTATTTTTAAAATATTTACCTTGACTACATTTATTATAGTATGAGCCAAATTGGTCAAATTAACAAACATAACATAATACACAAATATTTGACAAACTAATTTTTAATGAAAGTGAAAATAAAAATACTAAAACAACAAGTTAAAACATATATATTCAAAAGTTGATGATTTTACAATTCAAGCAAAATCATCAACTTTTGAATAGATATGTTTTAACTTGTTGTGTAAGTATGTTTTATTTTCACTTTCATTAAAAACTAGTTTGTCAATTATTTGTGTATTATGTCATGTTTGTTAATTTGACCAATTTGGCTCATACTATAATAAATGTAGTCAAGGTAAATGTTTTAAATATCAAAATGTGTTAAAAGAAAAACAGATATAAACTGAGTATAAATAACTTGTAAAGGATTAATAATAACGATATTTATCCTCAATATTCAATCTATTAATTAAATTAATTTGAATTTATACCTTGTAAATTATAAACGACAATATCTAAGTCTTAACTTATATTATATTACAACTTGTGAATGTGAGGAATGCCAGGCCTCCACCGTGGTTCGGATCCCACGTTAAACTGTAGGTCCTCCATTTCAATTTCACAATCACTCTACCATTAAACATTAGCGTAAGTACGTATAACCCGAACGGGTAGTAAGACGCGGTGATAATAATAATAATAATAATAATAATAAACAACTATTGGTAGTTTCTCGAGGCGGTCACCTTTAGTTCGACTCCTAGACTCAGTGGGTAGCGTGTCTGTCTACTGAGCTAAGGGTCCACACAGGTTCGATTCCTAGCATGGTCAAACATGAAATGTGGGTTTCCTCTTTCACAGTGAGGAATTAACGGGAGCAGGCTGAGTGTTGCGTCGGTTCTGTATTCAAGCTATTTTATAACTCGAGTTCTGATAAAATCAGTCTGTCTGGAAAGTGCACTTTAAGTTCCTCAAATAATATGAGTAATAATAGAAGCATATACTTTCTCAACCAACTGATTATATCAACACACTAAAATGTCTATGAGCGAGAGTGAAAGGACGACCAATTTTGCAGGAAAGAGTATTTTCAAATACCTTTCAGGGTTCTCTACGCGCCACATTTTGCATGGGACCGACGGCTCTACTTCTCTTCCGAAGGAATTTGTGCTACGGATTTCTAACACTCAAGAAAATTAAGTCGAAACTAGCTGGGTTTGAACCCACCAACCTTGGGTCCTGAGGTGAAAAATTTACCCCAAAACTACCAAGGTCGACCATAAGAGATGACCTTTATATTCAAAATGGGAAGCGACTTTTTTCAGCATTGATTCCCAGTAGTTCTACCGAATTGATTGCCATAATATTTTTTTATCAAAACTTATACGCCGAGGAGGTACCAAAACATTTTCTAAGGGAATATTTCTTAATTTGGGATTATAATTATAAAAGGAAATTATATTTTACATAAATTTATTGATTTTTCATTTACAATTATAAGATTTAAAGGCTACAATAATTGAGCGCTGCCAATGCAGAATTGACTCGTGATACGCCATCGAGCCTATTTCAGAATTATTGTTGGTTTTAAAAAATAATAGCAAGAAAAAGTTTTCTCTATTAACCAAATATATTTTTCTGTGCCCCAGAATTGATTTTATGTTTTCGTAACCGTACAAAACATTTCTCTACATTCATTTGACCTGTCTCGAGCTTCTGGTTTAGTTTGAAAGACATCTCGATATGTCTTCATCTTCTCTTAGAAAATAGAATGTATTCCTTCTCCTCTTGGAGCTTATCTTGTGGTAGCTCAAAGGAGAAAAACGAGGAAGAGTAAAGAGAAGGCTCGAGGAAGAATAAGAGGGATTAGAGCAAGGAAAGCTAAGAAAGAAACACGATACGAAATACAGAATTATATAAAAGAGTAGACCTAGAAGCATAAAATGAGAATGTGTGTGTGTGTTTGTTTGTGTGTTTGTGTGCTCACGCGCTCTACTAGAGAATATAAATTGGACCAAAACATCAATGAAAGTTAAACAAATACTAGAGAAAGTTGTGTAAGAAGTGACATGGTCACTAGAGAAATATCATTCATTGAAAAAAAGGGATAAACAATACAAGCTTATAGAAAATAAAAGGAATGAATCCTAGTTAAGGACTGTGGAAGGATTACATGCATTAGTGGGCATGCATACAAAGGCGGTGATCTCGTATTGTCTGATTTGCTGGTGATGGAAAGTCCAGTGCTTGAATACCAGTTGAATATTCTGAGGTGCTTTTAAGAAGTAATTTCCCACCTTGTATCTATCTACACGTAAATAAGGGTGCATTACCTGGTTTCACACCCCCATAGTCACTATCACCAACACTTGCCTTATTGAGACATGGAAAGAGCCTCCACGGAAAGGATGAACGATTAGTACATTCGGGCGTTCCCTGGGCAACGGTATATTATTAGTACCGGCTAATCTTTCTACTACTGTGCTAAGAATTATGTAGCCCAGACACGCATGTATATACCCTATTTACATATATAATTATCTAGACACATATATGAATTTTCCAACAAAAAGACAGCTTAAACTTGAGAGTATACAAGAGTGTCTTTCGTACATATGTGTGATAGCAATCTAACCTCAAAATCAAGACACTTTGCAAAGGATCTTAAGGATACTTGAAGATGTGCAACACAAGCGTATTTTTACTTTCTCTCTATCTTATAATTAGAG
The DNA here is from genome assembly GCA_902151455.1 of Timema bartmani. Classification (NCBI taxonomy): domain Eukaryota; kingdom Metazoa; phylum Arthropoda; class Insecta; order Phasmatodea; family Timematidae; genus Timema; species Timema bartmani. Next base: position 95,250 of record CABFWB010001949.1, read on the forward strand.
AAAGTATGGTGATCGTCAAAAAAATCGAAGTCGAGATTTTGATGAATTTTGACGTTTCATGACTTCCTGAATCCGAAAAAGTGGTTTTTGAATTTCCGTCTGTCTGTCTGTCTGTCTGTCTGTCTGTCTGTACCTCCAACTAGAGCCTAAACTATTTTACCGATTGAGCTGAAACTTGATATCTTGGGTTTTCATAGGGTTGCCCCGAGGGGTTTTTGGAATTGGACATCTACCCCTAAAATTAAGGGTAGTTTACTGAAGGGAAAAAACAGAAAAAGTCGATTTTCTCAAAATCGGCTCTAACGATTTTGATTAAATTTCATTTATAAACATTAATAAATATTCCAAACAAAATGGCTACCCTCAATATTTCGGCAAAATGGCTTTAAGGGCTCCGGTCTGATGCGTCAATTAACATTTTTTATAATAGCTCCGAAACTATTTGAGATATGAAATTACTTAGCATTACAAATATGTATATATATTTATAATACAGATATTTTATCCGAAACATATTTTTATAAAATCAATAACTTTCAATCTATACGCAATTATATGAATTTTTTTAACTTTTTGGACATTAAAGTTTAAGTATTGCGACCGTAAAAAAAAACTAACCTGAAATGTTGATGGATGTCGACGTCTCATGACCCCCCGAACCCTAAAAAATAGTCTTTGCAATGCCGTCTGTCTGTGTGTCTATAAAAACTTAAAATTAAGGGTAGTTTACTGAAGGGCGAAAAGAGAAAAATTTGGTTTTCTCAAAATCTGCTCAAACGATTTTGATTAAAATTCGTATCTAGGCGTTGATTAAGATTATAAATAAACTGGCTATTTTCATTTTCCTATGAAAATGATTTTTAGGGTACTTTACAGAAGCGTTAATTTCCGTATCTCCACAACTATTTGAGAAACTAAACAACTTATCATTGCAAAATTGTAGGACTATTAGAAATAAAAAACTTTTATTTGACATATATTTTTATAAAAGCAACAGTTTCTGAGATATTTGCAAATATATTAATACAATTTTGTGAGCTTTAGTTGTAAACATATACTACTTAAGTCTTAACGCAATAATTCTCCAATGCCATAGAGTAATTAAATATAAGTATCTAAAAAAGTATGTTATTTTTCCTTAAAGCTCTTAGGAGAAATGTTTGCATAGCAATGATCTATCTCCATTTTAGACTCAATAGTCAATATTTACATTTTTTATTGGTCAAAATGTATAAATGAATAATTAAATATCAATGCGATGACTTGAAGATCTGCAACACCTTATAAAATGTTAAAACTTTAACCAGAAATCGAAATTTTAATACGAAGTTTTGACCCTTGTGGAAGACATTAAACTGTTTGAAATGCTCTTAGGTGGACAAAGATGCGCCTCTTTTCTCATTGATTCTATATCATTGTATATTATTTTATGCGTGTTCTTATGTGGAATGGTGATAATACAATGTACATTATTCCGTTCAGAAATCTTACGAATTTATAGAAAGAGAGAGAAAGTCTGTGCGGTGTGCCGTACCATTTATTTTTAAATAGTTTTAACTATTATAAATTATAATAATTGTAAAAATAATCGTATTTATTTAGCCAAAGTTAAGGCTACCTTTTATTACACCTAACCTTTTAATTATACATGTTCATATTAATATTAAAGTTAAAAACTAATCTATAATACGTGTACAAAAATAATGATAGTAATAGGCATAGCAATAATAATAAGAAGAAGAAGAAGACAAACATTGAAACCATGGATCTTCAGATAATTGTATATTAATGAGCATAATAAAATAAAATAAGTGAAGAAAGCAGAATTAGTGGAGAGAGAAAGATAGTTAAAAAAACACAATCATACCACACTTATTCACATGTCACATACTATACAGAGTGTACCATGACATGTGTGAACCACTTCACCGGTGAACAGGAGGCACAAAAATTATGAACAAAAGTTAATATAAACTTGTGTTCCATTTGACCTTATTTCCTAGTTGCAGCTAAATGATCCACTAAACTGTTTGTATACCATACTTGATATCTCTGGACCCATTACCAGTATTCAAACAATTCGTCAAGAAGGCTGTCAATAATTCTGACAAACCCCTGGTATTTTTGAAAGAGTGCAGCACTCTATGATGACACGACGACTGTAGGATTGCACTCAGGTTGAAGGTGGCCATTTTGACCACTTCCTATTTTGATGGATTAAATATCAAATATGTTATATTTGATAATTACAGTTATAGCTGTACCTAAATATAATAATCTTTAAATTGCTATCTAATCCATCAGGATATGCGCTTCATACAGTTTCAATTGTCCTATTGACAGCATAAAGCCCTCCTGGGTCGAAGATTGCTGCGTTATCTAATAGCTCGTGATCTTAATTGATCACACATACGTAGCTGATGATTTTCCCACGTCCATCACAGAATCTGCCTTAAAATATGAGTGAAGAATTACCCTCGGCAGGGGACGTTACTGTATAGCTCAGTGTTGAGCACATTGGCGTACTTAGCCAAAGGTCCCGGGTTCGATTCCCATGTCCAAGTGTAATTTTTCAATTTAAAGAACACTTCCTATAAAGTTAATCAGTTTCCATGACTATAACTCAGAAACCAGGTCAAATGGGAAAAGTGTTTTGATTGTTTCTGTGTCGGCTGTTCACCGCTTAAGTTGGTACAACATGTTACGGTACACCCTGTATATTTAATAAGTATATCACCCGCCTAAGTGATCGCAAGGTCTAAGGCGTCACTCTCGTAATAGGCTGGTTTGCTTATAATGGGCAGATCAGGGTTTGAGTCCCGGTTGGGTTTACTTAGGGTGTGGTGTTTCCTAAATGCCTACTATCCCTCCACGTAAATAAGGTTATATTAAAACTAAAATGCTTCATTCCTCATCCCTACCCCATTAGGGTCAATTATCATTATATGCGTCCTACCTTAACATATAGTAAAATGGCGGTAAAATAAACCTATTTAAAGATGGTGGGGATAATAAATAATTTAAAAATAAAACTGTGCTGATAATATTTAGTAACTATATTTATTAAATACATTATTTATACAAAATAATAATATATAATATATTAATAGTAGTAATACCTATCATAGTGTACACACATACTGTTGTTTCCTCACATGTCCCTTCAAATTGACGACAAAGGTTCCGCTCGCAAATGTTTAGCAAGCTTATGTTTAAAATATTTATTAAGAGTAGCAGTTCTAATATTCATATCAAAAGGATTCCAAGAACAAGCTCCATCAAAAGGAAAAGAGAGAGATAATAGATATTAGATTTGTAAATAGGAATGTAAAGTGTGTGCGTGTCTGGTGAGCGGTTACCGGGATTATGATGAGCATGAATAGAGACTGGTCCTGAGGGGATGTCTTGAGGAAATCCTGTAAACAATATTTTCTTTGTCATTACGAGAGTATGTAGACGCCATATCTCATCAAGCTGTAGTCAGTCAAGATTGTTATAATATATAGAAATATGTTCTTGGGATCGCAAATCTTACATACGTGTTTTGAAGTTTTTAAAATTTTACTCACAAGTTCAACAGTCAGGTCATTGTCACAGTAATCAAATTTGAACAGACAATTTTTAAGAGGTGCAGGAATAAGTTTTTTTTTAAAGTTGTTTTAATAAATGCAGGCACGTGAATTTTTTTTACAAATATGAGTTACTTAGTAAGGCCATGTGAGAGTTTCATTTATATATATATAGGTTATATGCCAGAATTTTTGACCACAGGGACCAAAGTAATTATGTTTTTATTTGCCTGCGGCTTCATTCGCACTAAACACCATTGTCATGTTGGTTTGGTACCAGGAAACAAAACTAAATAAATCCTAATGAACAAAAAACAGCATAAAATAACTGAAAATATTAATAAATTCAAGACACAACCACAAGCACGCTAGCAACGTCTCTCCTACGTGGAGATATTGTTGTGGTGAACATAAAAATAAAGGTGTAAAATTATTATATATAATTTATTTACTATTTACACAAAAATAAATAAACATAATTATTGACATGAAAAACCATAAAATAGCTGAGAAAATAAGACGTACAGTTTCTCTAAAAAGTGGAATAATTGCTGCGATTAGCATTAAAAACTGTTTTAATCCATTATCAGAGCAACAAAACCAAATAAAATCAATTTTCACGTGGAACCATAAAATATCTGAAAAATACCTAAATTTAAAATGCAAACTTAAGCAAGTAAACAGTTGCTATCTCTCGTTAACACATGTTCCAATGATCAACAAAATAAATATTTTGGGTTTAATATCATAGAAAAAAACCTAATAAAACCTCATTTACAAGCAAAACCATAAAAGCACTGAAAAATATCTAGATTTAAGAAGAAAATCCAATCATACTAAAAATGGGTATTTTACATTGTAGTGAAAAAAAAAAGTGTATGTATATATTTTTTATTTTAATTAATTTGAATATACGAATGAATTTAATTTATAATCTATAATATATAATATTGTATTGGGCGCCAACTACCAACCCCTCTTGTTTTGTGAAGTAAGTAGATTTTTATCATTAAACAAAGTTATCCCCATAAGCTGCTCAGCGGTAAGACGAAAACCCTTTCTCTCAAGACCCCTGGACTTTACCTAAAGTTTGGACTTAAGTTGGACACTTACAACTGAAGACTTCCTGACGCTGATTATTATTCTTGCTCTGAACAATCCAATCTACTGAGAATCACTATACATGGGATGCAAGTTCAAAAGAAAATACAATGTACATTGATGTAAATAAAAATAAAACAATTAAATTTAAAGAGTGATTTTAATTATTGTAGTGAATGTTATCCTTAAATAAACCCTACCTATTAAGGCATGCCTACCTAAGTTATAAAATTTAATATAAGTATTGTTAAGCAATACTTGAAATTGTTAAACTCTCACTTGAATTGTGAGGATAAAAGAATATATATATGTATATATATAATTATTAACATAGGAATATTTCTTTAAGCAAATAACAGGATTTTTAACAACGACAAAATTTATTCATTATAACATGTAACAATAATGCTATGATTCTTTAATAAACAAAAATATTGTTCTGAGGTGGACAAACGGTAATAATTCTGGTTTGAAAACTGAAGTTATTTGTCCTTCTTTAATAATTTCAAGTATTATACTTAATTATTTAAATCTATAACAGGATGATTACAGATGGATTTGATCTCACCCGAAAATGGCCTTGTTCTTGTGAAAGTTGACCCAAAGCTCCGTCAACATTTAACTCCAGACCTTAAATCTCCACAAAATCTTCCTTGAAAACTTTAACTCAACCTTCCTCATAAGTTAATACTTCCTTTTAGAGAAGTTTTGGATGATAAGAATTACCATGAACCAAAAATAAATATAATTGAAGGATCCCCAGATCGGGTCCTTCCTTTCACTTTCAAAGCCAATCTTAGAGTCACAACAAAAACTTAGACAAAACACAAACACGTTTTTTTTGTTTTAAAATAAACAATCTCCGGCCTAAGAGAAAATATCCACCGGGATTTGTAACAAGAATAAAACAAACCATCTTAACTATTTAAATATTGAGAGTATTACTATACAGATGATTATAACTTTGACATAATTATGAACATAAGTCATCTTTAAAATGAATTTAAATTTGGCACAAAAAAAAAAGAGAATAATAATCTCTTCCGCTAGGGGCAATTATTTCTCCAAGTGACAGCCAGATGCTATAAGCGTCCAAGAACATAAAAATAAATTAATATAATAGTTCCGAAATAAACCACTCTCTAAAGCAGATAACGTTAAAATCACCAACCAACAAAATAATAAACATGGCGGGTTGGCAGTTTATGAATAAAATAAAGAAAGATGATTTAATATAGTGAAATAAAGGTAAGTAGATTATATGTATAACATATATTTTTATTGTAAATGAATAAATAACGAATATTCAAAACTTTAAGAGTTTTGAATGAAATTTAAAACAAATAAACAGTAAAATTGTCAACGATATGATATATTTGAAGAATTTAGTCAACTGATTTTTAGATTTCTATTATAAGTAACTCTTTTAACCAAAAATAACATCACAACGTGTAGATATTGTTGCAATAAATAATAAAAGATAAAGCATTATTTACTACTGTACTTTATTCACTAGATTTTGCTATAAATCATTGTATTTTAATTATGAATCATGCACTGTACGTTATGTGTTGTTTACTATTAATTAAGCTCTACACTTTAATATAATTCTAACCTTATCTATATAAATCAAAGTCCAAACGATAGGCTATAGTTTACTTGTGAGTATTTTTTATTTGTGAAAGAAACATAATTTACCTTCTATTGTGAATGCGTAAAATGATTAAATAACTGAAAACATACCTCTAAAACACACGTTGGCAGAGAAATTTATAATAGGTTTGTTGATATTTCCAAACCCCGTGTTGCCAAGGAGACTTACAAAGAAATTCTATACATTAAAAGTTAATATATCCGAATTTGATACAAATTTAAAACGAAAATGTAACCACATTAACAATTGGTTTTTTCGATAGTTATTTGTTCACTAATAATATATAGTGATGGTATACAGATTATTCTGTATTCTTAAACATAAGACGTTCAACAGAAAAAGTCCTACTTAATCTGATAAGTATTATTTGAGTTTATTTGAAAAAAAGCAGACGGAATTGAACATACAGACAGATTTATAGTTTAAATATATTTATAGGTTATATAAAGGAAAATAGAAAAGTTAATTTTAGGTTTAATTTTAGGTTTTATTTTATTTTATTCTTTAATAATAAATGTGGATTTACCAGGATTAATAAACAAGTCATTTAAAGTTGCCTGTGTGTGGACTGCATTAAGATCTGAATATAGTGACGTAAGCCTTAAACCAAATTTGTTTTTTCTTGTATATTTGGATAAAATATTATGTATAGTCTGTATTTTAATCACGTTGTCATCTTAAGTCAGGACATCCACAAAGTGTCCATTTAATTCCTTAGGGCTCAATTACAAGGTTGGCTCAATAGCTATGGCTGACAATTAGTTGGCGTAGATATCTCCACAATGTATGAGGTTAGGAATGAGGATACCTGTGATAATATTCCATGTGAGTGATAAAGTTTAGCTCTCCTACCTATACCAGTATATAGACCCTAAAGAATTGGCTCACTAAGCTGCTGGTGCACGTTATTTATTCTTTGCTTTCTCATATAAATAGTAAGAGTGTAAAATTGAGCGTTTATTTAATATAATTTTGTGAGCTTGACACCTACAACCACTTGACCATTACCTCCGTTAGCAATAAATACAAGAAAAAATACCTACATTTGGTATAGAGTTTCGTGCCTGAGAAAATATTTGGGTGTGCATCTCATATTTATTATTTTTACCATTACATAATATTGTGAGTTTGATGCCTTAAATCCCGTGATGAGTTAAGTGGATAACTCTAAAACCAGAAAATATAGAAAGAGAATAGCCTAGAATATGTACTCAGGGAAACATGAGAATGTGACACAGGCCTTTTTTTTTACTTTTACATATATTTATAGTCTAACACCTAAGATTGCTTGACTACTTCCACGAGTATCTCCAAAATCAAGAAAAATAACAAGATGAAGCTTGGAATAGGCCTACTTAATAAATCTGAGGGTGTGCTTCCCTTATGGATTATTTTCTTTAATATTATCACTATTTCTCAGCAATGGATGAACCTGATCAATTGGTCCCCATCCCCATACATTTCAAACTATATTAAAATTGTCGCATATTATGAACCATAAACTTTGGTTTTAATGAATCTATAAGCTAGAACGTCAAATAAAAAATGTTAATCTAACATTGTAAGATATTGAAAGCAAACCTTTATTGGTGTTTGAACTTAAGACATGAAAAAACAGTTTCTCAACCAGAGTTCTTATTTTGGTAGCACACAAAGCAACTGAAATATTAATGGAATGTTAAGAGGACTGACAACCCCAGAAAACATGAAAAGTATGAAAGATTTAGATTTTATAGTTAAGATTTGGAAAATAAAAGGATGAAGGGCTAGAATTTGAAAAATTAATTCAAATAAACACTTTTAAGTGTAATATAAAGTTTAAATATTTGATTTAATGTAAAAAAAAAACCACACCATATAATCATAAAATAATCAACATTTTAAGCTCGAGAGTTTGATTCAAGAAATATGGGTCTAAAAATTTCCCAAACCATTAAAAAAAACACTTTTATTTGTGAAAGAAATTTTAATATGGCATTTAATTGCGGGGACAAATCTGTCTCCTTAACAACCTATTATTTACCCCTAGGATTTTGAAATCCAATCCAAAATTTAAGAGTAGTTTACTGAAGGGCAAAAAAAAGAACTGATTTTTCCAAAATCCGCTTTATCAATTTTGATTAAATTTTGTAACTAGACATTTAAATCAAATTTTAACTGTTATTTTCTCATGAATATTTAAGTTAATATATATAAGAAGAAATTGACAATTTTGATTATATTTCCGCAAATATTTGAGATACTAAATAGTTAATTATCATTGTAAAATTGTAATACTACTAAAAATTAAAGTCTTTTTTGAAGTATATATTTTTATAAGACCAATCATTTCCGAGACATAAGCAAATATATATATATATTTCTTTTTTTTTATGGAGCTGTCTGAAAAGAGAAATTTATTGATATGCTTTTTGGAGAATAAATATGGTTTTCTTTTCTCAATGTTTTGTAACAGTCTATATTATTTAATTTATGCTATTTGGTAGAGTGTTTCTGGACCAGTATAATTTATATTATTTCATTTTATAAATTTTATGAGTTTTTACTAAATATATTTATTTTAAGATAAAAGTGAAATACTTTACGGTGCACCGTAACATTTATTTGCCAGCACCAACGAGCAATAATTAGAATATTGTGTACAGAGAAGTTGTAACTTAGTCTTCAAAATAAACTTTAGCTTTTAACATATGCTCAGATTATATCTTTATTTTGACATTGTTCTTTACTCAGTCTAATTTTCACATTTTGTAAAACAATTTAAATCAATCAAGGAGTAATATTTTTCTAAACATATAATTTAAGATTTAACTACTGTTTCTTGTTAGTTCTATATACTATGTACTATGAAACAATAAATAATAAGCATCTTGAAGGTAGATAATGAAACAATGTAGTAAAACAAATATATTAAATCAAAGAATAAATTATTAGTTATTTATTTATTAGGCCTATGGATGAAAAAAAAATATAGGGAACATTTAGTTGGAAACTTTATCAAATGATCAGTTATATGGAAATAAATAGTATAAATACCTCATAAGAGAGAAAATTACTTAATGAAGATCACATATTCTGAAGATTGAAAAATGATACCTGGACATGGGAATCGAACCCGGGACCAGGTGTCATTTTTCAATTTTCAGAATATGATATATAGAGGGATTAATCCTCACTAAAAGCATAAATAATAGTTTCGGCTATTTGATTCTTAATAAAGATCATTTAAAAATAATTTATTCACATAAGGTAAGATATAAGTATACTTTTTTTTTAAACATATGATAGCATATCTGTCATTTTTGAATTGCTTGCGAAAATTAAAAGCTTAATTTGCGGACAAAAGTTAAAGAATAAAGGGAGACTAAAGTGGGTTATGAAAAAATATATTTGTAGTGAAGTAGAAATAAATAAATGGTGAACGAGCTAAGGTATTAAATGGCCTAGGTTTCGTGGTGAGTTGAAGATAGTGGCTCGGGGGAGAGTCGAACCATTACTAGGATTATACCAACAGTATCTTTACCTCGAGACAAAGAATGGGAGGTTTAAAAATCCGACCCAAATGGGAAAAAAGAGAGAGGGAGAGAGAAAGGACTACACGAAGAGACATCTAAAATGATCGTGACGTCACGAACAAGAATAAACGGTACTGAAAGGGGTTTAAAGTGGGAGTGTAGGGGATGCAAGGAAAGGTCGGTGTGCTCGCAGTTTTTAAAGCTTTTTTTTTTATTTGCCAAAATAAATAAAATATTGCTCCTGTAGAAACATACTTTAATTTTGTTCACATGATGATATCAACAATTAAATATGTCATGAGCATTGCAGCTATTAATGAGAAACTTTTTTAATTAATACAAACAGTTGTCATTAAATTACACGACAGTTTTTACCAAACCTGGATGGTACAGCCCCATAGAGGTTGTTTTTGATTTTCAGAGGGGTGGGGTTAACTGTAAGTGGGTGACATGGGAGCATTTAAGTTATTGGAGAAATTACAACAGTAATTTTAATATTTGTCTAGTAATAACAGGCAATACAATATTTAGTAGAAGGTACTTAAAATTATATTAATATTTATATTCTATAATTCTGACAGTACGTTTATTACTTATGTTTATAAACATTTAACTTAAGTTATGTTTTAACATGTGTTTTATTCATAAAAATTTTAAGTTTTGCCATGAAAAAAATGCCGTTATTTTGTGATATATTTTCAAAAGAAGGTGTGTTGTCCATCTGGCAACAAGCATCCAATGATCAGAAGTTTTGAAAAATTTTGGACTTTTGACAGGTGATAAAAAATATATTTATAATTGTACTTGGCGTTTTAATAAAACTGTGTGACTTAATTTCTAACTTCTATTTATATTTTCCCTTGGTACTTATATTTTCAATGTCTTTTCTGGTCTTATTTCACTAGGCTTATTAGTGTTATTAATTATTTTATTTATCTTTGGTGTGTTTAGGGGAGGGATGGGGGAGTGGTCGGTAGCCAACATCCAATTCTCAATTCTCAATTCTCAGAAGTGAGCACCAGGCTAGGAAAGGTTGGGAATCACTATTCTAGGACGACCTTGATATATATTATTATTATTATTAGCACCGCGTCTTACTACCCGTTCGGGTTATACGCACTTACGCTAATGTGCAATGGTAGGGTGATTGTGAGATGAAATGGAGGACCTACAGTTTAACGTGGAATCCGAACCACGGTGGAGGCCTGGCATTCCTCACATTCACAAGTTGTGATTAATACACATCTTGTCAGAGGTGAAGGAAGGGTTTGGCAATCAGATAAATCTGTGCCGGAACCGAGGATTGAACCCCGGACCCTCAGCACAGAAGTCTGACACCTTACCCCTAGACCACCAGGTCACCCTTTGATATATATTCAACCACTGTTTATGTCACCATGTCAATAAACTTAAACTATGTTTCTACTGTAGAAATATTTTATTTATTTTGACCAAAAAAAAGTTTTGATATAAAAAACTACAAAAACACTTCCTTTTTCTCGCACTCCTTCACTTCCACCGTACATCTTCCTTGAAACGGGAGATATTTATTTTTATGTTGAAAACCCACAAATCATTTCAAGCCTCCTATTTAAATTAGTATCGATACATTTAGGACAACACAAGCCATGTAGGCTTATTAAAAATAAAGTTTATGGTTTTGTTTAAAAAAATATATCTTCAACATCTCTGAAAACAACCAGGATATCACATTGCCAAAGTATCGCCAAGTTAGGTTAAAGTACTTGTGTTCCAGTCCCATGTCAAGGTGGTATTTCTCATTATACAGGGTGTTTGAAACTGAACATATAACTTGTTTGAACCAAAAGTAATACAAAATTTCTATACAATTATATCCGGAAAGCCATGCTAATATCAATAAATTGTGTCCAAATTGTCGGCGTACAGCGCTGGGATAGCAAATCTGTTCAAGCATATGTGTACAACAAGTTGCATACTAGTTAGGCGCATGGCACTGCACACCTCAACATCTTCGAGCACGGCAGCAGAACACACCACAATTAATGGTTAACAAAACATCAGTCCATCTAGAAATGGGAATATGTTTTGGGGGGTCATCATTTACTATCCTACATCACAGAAATGTCTTACCATTATTTCATGTGCAGTGGCGCTCGCCTAAATCCTATGCAACTTGCTGTACACGCATGCTTGACAGCTTTGCTATCCCGGTGCTGTACGTCGAAACTTTGAATATTATTTAATGGTATTAACATAAGTTTCCGTGTGTAAGTGTATTGGAACTTTGTATTATTTTTGGTTCAAACCAGCTATATGTGCAGTTTGGGCGTTGCGTTTCCGAGCACCCTGTATATTTGAATAAATTTATATGATCAGCAGTGTTCAGTACCGTTCAATATATTTTGTTTAAACCTAGCCCCAGTATAAGTAAAACTTGTATACCTGGCAGCATAAAAGTTTACCGCTATAGCCGTGGATCTGTTTCTAATATATATTAAGTATCTGACAATTGCACACGTCCACCACAGACTCCGCCTTAAAATGATTTTTGATAGGTGATCCTGAGCACGGGACGAGCTGGTAGAACATCGGTGTACTATAGTCAAATGTATCGGTTTTGATTTCTTTGTCCATATGCAATTTTTCAATAGACATTTAAATGAACCCTTTAAAGAACTGAAGGAACATGCTAACCTAGCACTTTCTGAAGAACATCATTTGGTGGAATAGAACGAGCAATCCTTCTCTTGTTATTCTTGTTTTTACATCCCCTCCCTCTCCATGAAAGTTCACCAGTCACTCAAATGTCCTGTCACCACGGCAATCTTCACTCGCTCTGAAGTGGTAAAGCTCTAAAGAGGAGAAGGCCATTACTGGGATTACTCAGGAGCTCACGAACCAGCTCACAAAGGTTCTTTTTATCTCACATCTTCTCCACTTATTTTGGAAATTTGAGTAGGCGTTTTTTATCATTATTTTTATTATATTCACACTAGATTTATATTAGTCCTCGCTTCGTTTTTTCCCATTTTATTCAGCCGGAATTATTTAAATTTACTTTCTAGAAATGTAACACTTGAAAAAACTATATGGAAATTTTGAAAAAATAATAGTTTCAATTTAAAAAATTATTTTATTTCCTTTTTTGATTATTTAAAGTTAGGCGATTGTTTTATATTTATTGTCAAATTCAGAACTGATTTATAACTATTATCTCGTAACGAACTATATGTCACACATACTTTACAAACGAATTTTATAAACTATATTATCTACTTTTACAATACGTTTTGGGTGACCTGGCGGTCTAGGGGTAGGGTGTCAATACGTCTGTGATGAGGGTCCGAGGTTCAATCCTCGATACTGGCATAGATTTATCTGATTGCCAAACCCTTCCATCACCTCTGACAAGACGTGTATTAATCACGACTTGTGAATATGTGGAGTGCCAGGCCTCCACCGTGGTTCGGATCCCACATTAAACTGTAGGTCCTCCATTTCATCTCACAATCACCCTACCATATACACATTTGCGTAAGTGCGTATAGCCCGAACGGGTAGTAAGACGGGGGGGATAGTAATAATAATAGTAATAATAATAATAATAATAATAACAATAATAATAATAATAATAACACAATACGTTTTAAATGAACTATCACGTAAAATAATTTAAAATACAATCTTAGGAAAAAACTTTATTATTTCTAATAAAAGGGAGCTTAGGCTAAAATAATTTTCCAAACCATAAATAAGCAAGAAAAATCGTTACATAAACTAAAATATAAACATAGTAAGAATAAAGAGAAGGAATATCTAAAGGGAATAACTAAACTAACTAAAATGTAGTATTCATCATAAAAATGCTAACATTTATTTACACGTCTTCTAATTAATTTAGAAGAATATTTCGTATAAAATATATAAATATCAAGATCTTTATCGTAACTTTAATAAACGATAAGAAGCAGGGACAACACAAGTACACTCCGTTCACCCAGAAAGTTGGCAGACTTTTCTCGATGAATAGTTACATTGCGCTTCTACTATAAATAAGTCACGCCATAGTGGAAACACCCAATATAAGCAATGCTAACTTTCAAGGTAAAAGTAGTTTACACATAGAACACTATCACATATGAACCAAAACATAACTATCTCCTTAAAATGGGATAAATTAATGCCACACTGAATACCATCTCTGAGGGAACTGCATGGTTACTATTGGGAAACAGCGTCGCCATTCTCTTGTTTTTGTTTGGTCAACCACCCCGAACGAAAATAACACATTTGGCAAGGCTGGTTGGTCGAGGTCACCAGTAGCTCTTTCTTATCCCCAGTGCACAACTTTCTGACATAACTGAAAGCGAGGCGATTTGGCAACAGCTAACCAAGATACTGAAGAGAAATTTGTTTTCCATAGGTTCTGCACTTCCCGTGGAGATAATAGTGGGTTTTGTGGTTTTGTGCTTGATTATACGCTTTTTAGGTTTATAAAGGCCAAACTATTAGTGTTCTTTAAAGCCCCGTCTAGACTTGAACAGAACAACCAACAGAACAACGAACATGAACATGTTCGTGACAAGTCTGGACGGTTTTCTGAACAGAACATTGTAAAAACATGTGTTCGTTGTTCTGTTTGACCCCGAGCCACCAGTTGTCGGTTTTTGCCCGTCGCATCAAAGGATGTTCGTGTTCGGTCTTGTTCTAGCCTGGACGCCTCCGCGAACACTTACGCGAACATTTCCCTGAAAATAGTGAATGGCCGGAAAGCAGTGGAATCACACGTGTGTTTTGGTTTTTGTAAGTCTACATATATCTTTTGGCGAGTGTATTTCAAAGTGTATGTGTTAAATTAATAATAATCATTATTATTATCATTTCATTATTTTATCATATTGTAGAAAAATGTAGTGGTCAAAAGAAGTGCAAAATAAACTCATATAGATCTATAAGTCAGACCAGGTAATCTGGAATCCTAAAGATTCTAGATCACTATAATAAAAAAAAAAGATGTGTGAAGGATATTGGGGCCATGATGGACAGGGATGGGAACGATTGCAGTAAAAAAATTGAAAGTATGTTAGTCGCCCTTAGAAAGAAAAAAAGAAACTAAGATACCATCGGTACAGGAAAAGTTAAGAAATTATATACAAATTATTATATATATAATATATATATATATATATATATATATACTTACGTATATGTATATGTAACTTTTTTTGTAGGTTAAATATTTGCTTGACCTAAGTGAGCAAAATACGTCCTAGATATGGTACTTAGGGACAACTAGGGGATGATTGTTTTTAACCCTGCCTATGGGCTAGGGGGGGAGATAGGTGTAATTTAGAGGAACTGCACCCATATTTGCGTGGTGAGCGTAAGGAATCCATTTAGGGAAAAATCCTTCACCGCACCTGACTGGGAGCTAACTCTGATCTACCCGTCCTCGCCAGTCTAGTATAACATTAAAATGATGCCTTAGACCTTGCGGCCACCGAGGTGAATAGGTGGAGGGCTAAAGGCATCCTTTTTTACCTGATTTTCTGTTAATGATGCTGCACCTTTTTTACCTTTTGCTAATTTCCCAGTTGGCATACCTCGTTTTACTAATACGATTTAATAGACTGATTGTTCCCAAATTTTTATTTCCAGAAACTTTTTTTTTGTTTACCAAATAGTAGAGGTTGTTTGTGAAATTAAGATAAATAAAGTTAATACTTAAAGTAATATGTTAAATTTATTTGTAACAATCTCTACTTAATTAAAATAATTGTTTTTGTTTAATATATCACAATAAACACACACACACGAGCGTTTTTTCCAGTTATTTAATTTAATATCTGTTTTATTCCTTAGTTAAAATAATTTTTAAAAAACTGTGGGAACACGTTGCTAACATGTTCATGAATATGTTCTGTTCAAGCCTGGACACTCAGCCAGAGTGAACTGAACAACGAACATGTTCGTGGAAATGTTTGTGTTCGTTGTTCTGTTCTAGTCTGTACACAGCTTAAGATATTTTTGTTAAAGGAAAAAAAAGATGCAACCATAATATTTGATTTTCAGATCTGTTCTTCTTTTCTTTCTATTCTTTCTTTTGGTTTAGCGCATTAATTTATATTTAAATTAATATATATCAGTTTTGAATGTTTTTATATAGTCTTTAAAGTGAACTATAATAATATTAGTTTAAGAATAGTTTGTTGTATTCAAGGTGACGTTTCTTCTGGAACTAAAAGTGAAGACAAAATATGATCTGGTGAAACATCGGTGGCAAAGCCTAAAGAGATCCTGGCGTTGAAGTTCCACATTTTCCGCAAGAGTTAGCGCGAACAAGAAGAACCTTAGCCCCTTCCGTGGCCAATAACGCTTCACTGAAATCTTTACACCAGCCGCAGACGTTGGTGAAATAATCTACGTCAAACAAAATGAAGATCTGCGTCTAAACTGGATGTTTCTTCTCGGTTATTATCATAATATCCCCGTATAGCTCACCTCCCCACCCCCATCCCCACCCCCAACCACCCTGTGCTCTGAAAAGGTTTTCAAATGTGAATAATTGACGTTAGAACGTTCCCAACTTTCTACGCAAGAGACTTTCAGCCATTCTAGTGACAGAATAGGTTAAGGAGGTTGAGCTCATTCCTCTGTTTCCCTTGGATGGGTGGCTTAAAAGTCAAATACATTCATCACGTACTCGTGGCCTGGATGTTAAGGAAGTTGAGCTAATTCCTATATATCCCTTGGATAGGTAGTTTTAAAGCCGATTACATTCCTAATATAGTTACTCATTGAAAAAAATCACATTTTTTTCATCCCTACATAATCGTCAAAATGTTTGTCTTACAATGCTACTAAATTTATGAAATTCGGATGAATATAAATATTCTGAATTAATATTATTATTATGATTATTATTATTATTATTATTATTATTAAGTATTATTATTATTATTATTATTATTATTATTATTATTATTATTATTATTATTAGTATTAGCACTGCGTCTTACTACCCGTTCGGGCTATACGCACTTACGCTAATATGTAATGGTAGAGTGATTGTGAGATGAAATGGAGAACCTACAGTTTAACGCGGAATCCGAACTACGGTAGAGGTCTGGCATTCCACACATTCATAAGTTGTGATTAATACACGTCTTGTCAGAGGTGAAGGAAGGGTTTGGCAATCAGATAAATACTGTGCCGGGACCGAGGATTAAGCCCCGGAACCCCAGCACAGAAGTTCGAGACCTTACCCCTAGACCGCCAGGTCACCCTGAATTAATAGTTTTAGCACGCATGACATGTTATTCGAGCTACAACTTGGGGTGGACACCGCAAGGACCGTATTGATTACCCTTCATACCCACATTTTATTTGTTTTGCCCTAGTAAATCTTCGTTTTCATAAGTTGGCAACACTGTAATTATTAGGAAATATTTTATTACAATAGCTGGCAACACTTTAGTTACTAGTAAATCTTTTGTTGCATAGTTGGCAACACCAAACCTTTGGTGGAACACTAGTTTGTTTTGGCTTAGGTTACAAGTGGTTCGTATCAACGTCATATTGAGTTTTATTGTCTGTGTGCTCGAAATATTGTTACGTACATAGTAATGAAATTAAATAGAATTTATAAAAAGCGTGGTAATGTAGGCAAACTAAAATTCTCGGAGGATTCTGAATCCATGAGGTGTTCTACAACATCGACACCACAACCTACTGAGTGTTCGTGTCCTGTGCCTACATCATCAATAATTAAAATATTGAAATACTCTTTGAGAAGGTTTAATTAATTTATAAGTTACTTTGAATATTAAATGATAAACGTTGCTAGTTTCAAAGAGATCCTGATCAAAGTTTCGGTTCTTGATTCTGCCACGGTCTTTCAAAAAGACACCCATATCAGGCTTAAGCTACAAACCGACTTTATTTTGTTATGTGTGTGATTAATGTGTAATTTTTGAAAACTTCAAATCTTTCCAAGACATTAATAGTGAGATCTATGACTTGGAATGTAAGTTAGTTTACGCTATGAGGGCTATTGTTAAAGGAAGGGGAGTGACGAAAACAATGCAATGTATGCCATCATGAACTTGCCCAAACTTGTTCACAATTATATGAAGCATGAAGCCTTTATATCCCCTGCATTATGTGACCATGTTTCATGGTATTTATAATCCTGAAATTTTGAATAAATGTATTTTGGGAAAAATCCTATTGTTCAGAGCTCCTGACTACAGATCCGGAGGTCCCGAGTTTAATCACCGGTGCTTTAAAAAATTTCTGTGAAGCAGTGGGTTTGGAACGGTGTCAGCTCGGCCTCATGAGGACAATTAAGGAATTACTTGAATTAAGAAGTAGCAGCTTAGATCTAGAAAACAGAGATAAACGGCTCAAGGGTTTGTTGTGTTGACCAAATGACACCCTCTATCCGCAAATATTAGCACTGTATTCGCCAACATACGACGCTTGTGAGCTGATGCCATGGAGTTTTTTTACTTCATGTCTAAAGTTTATCGTGGCTAGATAGATGGTCTACCACAGCTAAAGAGATTCTGGCCGAGCTAACGCTAAGCCTGATATACACCTTGGGAGAGGGTGGACTGTGGCCATGCCAGTCCATTAGAAAGGATTCCTTAATACCTCTATGGCTAATTCGTGATGTCATATAGCCTTAACTTGAGAAATTGCACACCTGATACTCGGGTAATAAAATGAGGTCATCTACTTTTGTGAATAGTCACAGAGAAGAAGAAAAATAAGAGATGACTTAGATGTTAGTAACCTATCATTTCATAACGTTTGCATAGTTAAATAAAAACTAATTTGATTTATTTAATGTTCAGTAAATTATTCAAAAACTTTTCAGGTGTAAACATATCTGACAGTAAATTCATTTATTTTGCAAACAATCTCTTATGAGACAACACTAAGGGGTTTTCCTTCATTTGCCATAAAATATTTTATTCTACATAAGAATAAATAATCCTTCCTAAGAAGACTTAAATATTCTTTAAAAACCGCGATTGGAGGTAAATTATAAGTACTTCTGAAGATCCATATTTTAGGCAGTGCACGAGGTCTATATTTTTCTATCATCTTACTAGGTACCGTTTAGTTTATACGTGTATAGATTAATTATGCAAATGTGGTAGGAATGAATAAGTTAGAATTTATAGGAAATGAAACCACATTTTCGTGAAGAGAAAGGGGGAAACAATTAAGTATAAAAACACTCTAATTACACCCGACTAGGAATTGAATCCTGATCTATCTGTCATTGGCAGTCCAATCTAAATCATAAGTGATACTTTATGTCCGTACAAGTGGTTCTTAACCATTTATTACTTGCGGCCCTCTAATTATCCAAAAATATTTTCGCGCCCCCCTAGTTTTACTAACATATTATTCATTAAAATTTATTCTAAAATAGTGGATTTAATTACTGATTATAATAACAAACAAATAAAAAACTGAAATTAACTTACTTAAATGTATTTAATGGGGCCTCTGCTGTTGGACACTTTCCACTAATTTGTTTATTCTTGTTTCGAATATACTACCTAATGCTATTCGCACGCAGGAGTCTATTCGGAGTCGATTTTGCTGCTTCGTTTTAACATTTACCATTGCGGGGAAAATACCTTTTCACATAAATCTGTAGAAACAAAGAGCAGCTAATTTGAATAGCAATGATAAACAGATGGGGATTAATTTTACTATCCGTGATGTCTATTATATTATGTTCTTCCTCTCATCACCATTACCCCGGAAAATCAAGTCTACTGTACTTACATGCTTACAATCTTAGAATTATTTCTTCCAAAACGTAAAATATAAGATAGTTGATATCAGTAATAAGCAACCAACATTTTAAATACTTTATTCGAAGAATCGTTGTTTGGACCATTCGATCAACGAAGAGGGTTGCACAAAGTATACCCACTATATTTATTTTGTTGAATTTTATATATGACCCTCCAAATACTTATATATACTCTAAAAAGTAATGGTATCATTCTTTTATAAATGGTTTAACGATTTAAATAAAACTCTAGTTATAAAAAAATTGACCAGCTTACCGAGGAATTTATATTGATAAGCCACTGACATTTTGTGAATGGGACTGTACATAGTGCTATATGAACACACTCCAAATAAAGTAATTTAACCAAGAGCCGATATAGATTTTTATAAATATGATTCTATTAGATAATTTGATTTTTAATTTATGATTCTATCACAACTATGTAATATACCCTTGTATACAGAGAAAGTAACTACTGGTAATCAAATTTATACCCCTCAACTTTGTAACCATACACTGTACCAACCAATCTAACGTGCCAGACACCCATGGGACGAGCTTCTAAATAAACTCTCCTCTCGCTGACTCTCAATTACAAGGTTGCTTTACATATCCCAGCGCTGAGAGCAATATTAAGGCCGGTTCAAATGGATGTCCCTGTTAACAGCAAACCTCCACAGTGGTTTTAATCAAGCCTCCGGTTTGAAATATAGATGGAGTCCCTCCCATGGAGCCTAAACTAATACTCCAGCCCACGCTCAAAGACACCATGGAACCGAACAAATTGTGGGTCTAAAAGTGGACATCCCTCCTCTGACAACCAATTTATATTTATATTGCAAGTAGCCTAGCCTTCTCTTTAACATACTTTAGGATCCATAGAAACAAGACCGATACTTTGCAACGTTCAGAATGTACAGTACAAATACCTTGTTGTGTATGTTTCCCTCTTTTTCATTTTTGAACTAATTAAAAGACTAGCACTAACTCTGCTACATACACAGGCATCTATAACAACTTCTTGGGTTTATATTTTGCATCATTCTTTGAGCACTAATTTAGTGACAGGAGTGAACTAAGCTTTTAAAAATTTTAATCATGATCAGTGCTTGGAATGTATCTAAATATTTTGAGCCTGGATATTTATGATATGTCATATATTTTATTTTATGTCTCTTTTAAATGCTTAAAGTTAGAAAAAAATGTTTTTGGCAGCCCTAATAAAAAACGTAGCTTTGGAAATTGTATATTTAAAGATTTAAGTTTTAGGATTTGTATATTTAGAATATATTTAGATTAAACAGGAACATACTTTTGAGAATTTTCTTACATTTTTTATAATCACTAGATAAAAAAATATTTTTTCAAATTTCTCAAATTAATAATAATAAAGCGTATAACACGAACGGGTAGTAAGACGTGGTGCTAAAAATATATAATACTAATAATAATACAAATAATAATAATAATAATAATAATAATAATAATAATAATAATAATAGTGATAATATCGAATAATAAGTAGATGGTTTTTCAATATTTGAAAAAACATATAAATGAATTTTTTTTAAATCAATTTTAGTAAATTATATGATTTTAAAAGTATGTTTTTAAGATTTAAGGCAATTCTAGACAATATAGTGTAATTTCGGAGAAGCCACAACAAGTTTTCCCTTTGAAAGTAGTTTCTGACATTTGGAAGTGTATATTTGCCTTTGTATTTCACTTTTTATAAGGCATAAACATTTGGTTTGTATTAAAAATTAGCACTTATGAGTGTAAACAGTGAGTGACTCAATAATCGATAGCGGAAGACTTTTACTACATCTCCAAAAAATAATATTGTGATGACGTAATTTGTAATGTATTTAAGAGCGCCACTTTCTTGGAGGGAAAAATAATCCCTTTGAAATATATATAATTATATTGACAACTTCGAAATGGCAAAAAGAATCCTCAAAACTCAAGAAATGTCTGTTGTGGTCATAAAAATAAATAAATGCATTATTTTGAGGAAGACTATATCTAGTGTCCTACATCATTCATCTTAGTCATAGAAATGTGGCAATAATTTGCGTAAAGCGTTTTGAAGATTAGCCTTTTTAACTATCTCAAATGTATGTTTTAAATTATT
The DNA here is from genome assembly GCA_902151455.1 of Timema bartmani. NCBI lineage: Eukaryota > Metazoa > Arthropoda > Insecta > Phasmatodea > Timematidae > Timema > Timema bartmani. The sequence continues at coordinate 117,025 of CABFWB010001949.1, forward strand.
CAGATCTAAATGTAAGTTTTTTAGAGATGTTTATCTCTATTTACCTCGTTTTTGGATTAAAACACATTTTGAAATAACAAACCACAAATCGTATGAAAACTGGAGATCTATAAACACTATGTTTTAATACTCCAGTTGGTGACCTCCTTTAAAGAATGGTCTACGGTTACTAAACACGTTATACTATTTTTAAAATTATTATAAGGAATACGAATTGTAATAAAAACACATTTGAAACTAAACAAATAGCCATATATATTTTTAAAAATTATCCATGTATTGATTCGTCAAATTATGTGTATTTCAACTGCCATTATTAACAGCTGTAATATAAATTAATAACGTGACATTTTGAATTACTCTACAATATATTTTGTTATATTGTTTTAAGGCTCCTCACACTATAATTCGACTATACAAAAAGGACATTCTCTAAAGGTTCATCCAAAATTTCCAAGTTTAACATTTTTATTGAAAAAACACCAAATATATTTGTTTGGATGTGTAGATAATATTATTAGCTGAAACATTAAAACTACTAGCAAACCAATTTTTTATCACTTTCCCTTGTGAAAGAGGAAATACTTTGAGCAATGCTAAGTTTAACATTCACCCAATTCAAATTTATTGAATTTGAAACATTAATTCGTTGGTGAATGTTGTCCTTAATACGCTACCAACGTATTTTGTTTGGTGGCTCATTTATGAAGGATTTTTTTTTTTTTTGCCATTGGCAAAATGATCTTTGAACACCTGGATGTATTGATCCTTTTTTTTTGCCTCTCTAAGCTATATATAAATGCTCTCTTAAAAGCGCTAATGTCAACAGCATATTCTCATAAAGAGAAACCTATGGCGAGTGGTATGTATAGCACTGGAAGAGTTTCTCGGGGAAAAATAAACAAAAGAGGAAATCTTGGGGTCGCATAAAGAGCAAGAGATTGTGTTGGAAACTAGACAAAGCTCTTTGGTTTGTGGTAAGGGAAGGGGTTTGGGAGGTGGGAGGGGGGAGGAGGGGGGTAAAGAAGAGAGTCTAAGATATAAAACATAAAAGTTGTATAATCCTAAGGGTTTCAGAGAATGAGTGTTTACAAATAAAAAGGAAAATAACCTTATTTATTTAAAGAAAAAAAAAAGAAGTTAAGGAAAAACCTAATGAAATCCAATATTTCAAAGGGCTTTAAATTTAAATACAGTTTCTTAATTCACGATGCTTCATCGCCAGTTAGGGCTATACGCATGTATATCTTAATTACGATGAAGCAAGTATAATTTATAAGAAATGTTACCATATTTGTGTAGAAGAACAGTGGGAAACAATTTAGAACCACCCACCCTAACTTCACCCACCAGGTATTCGAAACCCGGTCTCTCTTTGACTGGCAAACCAGTCCAGGTGTCCAAGTGTCATTTTTCAATTTTCAGAATATGATATATAGATGGAATAATCCTCACTAAAAGCATAAATAATAGCTTTGGCTATTTAATTCTTAGTATGCAATCCCGTACAATTATAATAATTGTACAAATGGCAGCAATAAGCCAACCACCAAGTCGAAGATGGCTGCGTTATTTGATAGCTCGTGATATTAATATAATCACATACTTGTAGCCGACGATTTCCGCACGTCCATCATGGGCTCTGCTTTAAAATATGAGTGAAGAGTGACCCAGGGCACGGGACGAGTCCTGGATAGCTCAGTGGTTAGAGCAATGGCGTACTAAGACAAAGGTCCTAGTTTCGATTCCCGTGTCATTTTTCAATTTTCAGAATATTATATCTAGATGGAGTAATCTTCATTAAAATCATAAATAATTGCTTTGGCTATTTAATTCTAAAAGTTGCAGGCTAAGTTTTCTATAGAGATACCAAATTCGTATCCCAGTCAGATACATAGTCAACTTTATCCACATAATTAACATTATCCTTCCTCATCATGCATCTTTAGATCAGATAAAAACGCTAGTTAACATCTCACGGCATATACAAAATTGAAATAAAACGTTATTCAATTGGAACTATTTGCAAGCTGGTGTTATAAATAAGTATGCCTTATATTTTGCTTTAAAATTCTATACCTTATGATGAATTGTTTAGGAGGTTTTTTAATAGAGTTAACAAGTGAAAACCCGCTTTGGTGACTGCATGGTCTAACGCGCTAGTCTCGCATTTGCTGATGATGGGGACATCGATGTCCGAATCTCGGTCGGGTGTAGTGAGGGTGGTTTTTCTAAAATAGTTTTCTACTCTTTCTCTATGCAAAACGGGTACATTTCCTATAAATATATCATTCATAATACCTAAAACCACAAGCGTAATTAGTACATAGACGTCCAACCCGAACGGGTAGTAAGATGTGTTGCTAAAAACACAAAACAAGAGGTAGCCTCAAGCATCTATGGGCATACGGACAAAGGTATCAACCACGTCTGGTGCTGTTTGCCGAGGATGGAGATCTTGCGACTCGAATCCCGGTCAGATGTATTGAGAGTTCTCACACTCTCCATTTTGTCTACCTCACCCCTACTCTATTATTTAAAATATTATAACATCACGGACGGGTAGTAAAACCGGGTTCGCAAAATATAATAATAGGAAAATGTATTAAATGGTTTTGTAAAAAAAAAAAAATCAACTAAACGTTTTAATTTTTAATATTACTACAACTTTGCAATAAGCTACTACGTGTTTCAAAGAGTTTAGGAGATATCAAAATTGAAGCTCTCTACTTATGTACAGTTTTATGTCATTTTCTTTAAAAATTGAAGCTCTCTACTTATGTACAGTACTGTGTCTTTTTATTTAAAAATGTGATGTACCATATTGTTTATAATGTTAAACAAAGCCTAGATACAAAGTTTAATCAAAATCGTAACAGTGGGTTTCGAGAAAATCAATTTCTTTCTCTTTTTTCCCTTCAGTAAATTATCCTTAATCTTAAGGCTGGATACAAGATTACAAAAAACTACTCGGTAAGACCTTGTGAAAACTCCAGATACCGAGTTTTAACCCAATAGGTAAAATTATCGGTTATAGGTCCAGAAACAGACACACAGAAACAAGACATCGCGAAAACTAAATTTTTTGTTTCAGGGGGTCTTGAAACTTCAATAATCATCAAAATCTTGAACTAGATTTTTTGAGGATCATAATACTTTCTCTATTCGAGGGGTCGATAGAAAATAAATAAATAAAATATTAAATTTAAATTAAAAAGTCGTTAATGTATTGAATTAACCCTGCCTAAGGAGCAGTACATTTAACTAATTTTACTCACAGATTGTACTCTCCATCTACAACGTAAAAAAAAGCTTACCTTTCTCAATTTCTGGTTTCGACATAGTGTAAACAGTCAGTGTAAGCTGACTATACATTGTAGACCATAATAATTCATGAATATCTTCGTCCAAACTCAATATACTCAGAAATGGTCCCATTTCCGTTTTAATTTCCTTTATAGATTCTTCATAATATATAATTTTTTCTTTCACTGCCAACATTTTCAAAGTTTGTGGAAGCGTAGAATTGATAAGAAAGCGAAAAAAAGTTTTTTCTCTCCCTCTTTTGTGGGGTGTCCCTCCATTAAAACTGGAAAGAATGTTCAAAGTGTTTGAGGTGGAATGAACAAGGATGAAAATTGCTCAAGGAACTGGGATTTTGTCAGCATGATCGACCTTAAGAGAGAAGTTATATTTGAACCTAGTCCCACGTTCATCCATTCAACCAATTACAGTTTTAGTTTAGTTTGAATTTAATGTATTAAGGCTAACGACAAAATTATTATGAGATAAATGCTAACGTGAATAAGATTAAATATTTTTTCAGCTTTTATAAAAAAAAAATATTTTTGTCAAATTGCACAAAATATTGCTTGAATAATACGTTTGGTTTAATTTATACATGTAGTAATAACAACAGTTATTGAATATTTTTCTTTTAAATCGCGAGATTTAGAAAGGGCTGTTAATCTCTAATCAAAAAGTTTCTGTTCAAATGCCAATATGCTCATGACACATATTCAAGAACTGTCTTGGAGTGTCTAGATTACTAAATGTAGGAAATTAAGAGTGTGCATCATATGCCAATCAATTCTGTAATACAGTCAGTTAGAAATCGTAAATGTACACAAATGATATTTGGATGAAAACTGAATTAAAAAGGCGGTTTTTTTGACCATTTTATAATGGCTTCACGGATAAGCAATGCGTAAAAATATTCATTCTGTAATAATAGGGATATACTGTAGTTATTAACAAGAAACTTTGTTGCTTTATCCCCCATCGTCACCGCGGGAAATTTCAAGTAATCATTAAAATACGACTGTACTGCACACATTTCTGGCCCAATGTAGGTATTTATTTTCCCTCTTACTCCCATACATCGTACTTGCACACACAAACACATATGAGAGCCGGGAGCCGAGTTGGGCCTGCTATGATGCACGATCTTAAACTAAACACTTCTACTAAAGCAAAATTGTATCTATTTGGTAAAATAAAGCTGTAAAAACTTTAAAATTACAGAGTCAAAATCATGCTCCTTTCCATCCTAACCTTAAGTTTGAACACTTGTACCATTTTTTTCCCGCTAATGAAGTGGATTGATTAGACGGAACAAATATCGCTACCGTACTTCCATTAATATCGATAATTTCCTAGATATACTTTCTTTCTCGATATTTTTGTTTCAATACTTTTAATAATGGTAGTATTAACACCCCAGTATTAGATCTATTTCTAAAGGAACAAAGTGTAAGAATAATTATAATATGATTTTTTTAAGCCCACACGCTATTTTGTTTGGAATTAAGCTAGGCCATATATTATAATATTTGGATTTCAATATTATTATTATTATTATTATTATTATTATTATTATTATTATTATTATTATTATTATGAGTCCTATAATACACATAATATAAAAAAATTGTAATGCCTGAGTTTCATTTATTTATACTAGATAGGTACTGAAATTGTAAAAACCCAGAGGAAAAGCGTCAATTTTTCTGTGCATAAAAATACTCAAATGTCCTGCTTATTATTTTCACATCGATACATTTGCAATCGATCATCTTCTTTCGATACCATGTCCCTTGGTGGAGTGTGGAAGTTGTGGGGAAGTCATAGTTGCCATTTATACCAATAGGTGTCACTTGTTTTGGTGAAAAGTTAGAGCTACGATAAAATATTGGGAAGTTGTGGAGGGAGATTTATGCTTAAGCGTTGTTGGATGTTAGAATTTGGACTGATGTTCCAGAAGGCTGGATTATGCTGGAAAAATGAGTAACGATTTGAGTAATATTCTGAACTTTTTTATTTTCTTGGTACTCCGTTAATTCAGAATGGAATCTGGCTTAGTATTAGTATATATATTTCCAGCAGCAAGTAACCAGTTTGAGTTTTAAATTGGTCTACTTTGGCATCGCTTAAGCCGTTTTATACTACCAAGATAAGATTGTATAGGAAAGTTGAGCCTAGAAGAAGTGCACCCGCATTTTAGTGGAATGAGAGAGGAAACTCATTTTATGTAAACCACCTTCAGAACACCCGACCAGCTTCGAATCCTAATCTCCCCATCATCAGAATCCAGTCTATTGCTAGAGAATCGTCTTAGACCACGCGGCCACCAAAGTGGATCATTGTATATAGGTCTACTTATTCGCAATTTGATCACAAATTTTCTAGCATAATCATTAAAATAAAAAAAAATTCCTGCTGAAAATAGTAATTACATTCTTAAAACTCTTTCAATAACTCATTTTTATGACACATTAAATATAAATTTTATAAATAATACATAAAAGAGGCTTACGAACATTACAAAAATAACAATTACTTAGTTAAAACCGTAATTTCTTGTCCAGGTCAATAATTGGTGTAAAAATTCATATTTTAATTTTAATTCATGGCTAACAGATTTAAAAATAAAAAATTGGTTTCATTATAATTATTTCTAAGAACAATATAATTTTATAATAATGAAAATTGATAAAACTAAAGAAAAAGGGAAAATATACTAAAAAGAATAAATTTGATGAAGAAAGCCCACGTAGGGAAAGAGGAGAAATGTGGGAGGAATCCAATGCACAAAGGTAACATCTTCTTCCTTTCTTCTGTCTTCTATAGTAGAAGTAGTCGCACACACATTTTAACACAAATAGAATAATATTTCGGCATTGTTGCCTTTATCATCATTATTATTATTATTATTATTATTATTAGCACCGGGTCTTACTACCCGTTCGGGTTATACGCACTTACGCTAAAGTGCAATGGTAGGGTGATTGGGAGATGAAATGGAGGACCTACAGTTTAACGTGGAATCCGAACCACGGTGGAGGCCTGGCACTCCACACATTCACAAGTTGTGATTAATTCACGTCTTGTCAGAGGTGAAGGAAGGGTTTGGCAATCAGATAAATCTGTGCCAGGATCGAGGATTGAACCCCGGACACTCAGCACAGAAGTCTGACACCTTACCCCTAGACCACCAGGTCACATTTTTGTTGCCTTTATCAAACACAAAGAAAGAAAGAAAGAAGAGAAAGTACACTAGACACAAACACTGGATTACCCCATTTTGAATTTAAATTTAAAGAAGAAAGGAAGGAGATGTCATCTTTGTGCATTGGATTCTCTCCGCATTTTTCCTCTTTCCCCAGGTGGGCTTTCTTCATCAAATCTACTCTTATTAGTTTATTTTCCCTTTTTCTTTAGTTTTATCAATTTCCATTATTATAAAATTATTTAGCCATTTTTAAACATAAGAACAATGTAAGAGATTAAAAAAGCGAATTAATCGGAGTTATGGACACATACATATTCTAGTTTAGATATTAGGTTGAAATTTAACCTTACGTCACCAGCTCTATGTAAGAACAAACCTTATATTTGATTAGTTATTATTTGTCAAGAAAAATAAATTCTCACACACTGAGTAAGATTTGGAATTAAAGTAATTACCCTTTTAATTATACGTTGATGACTTCTGCCTATCCATTAATCCAGTCACTTATTCATAAATTAATTAAACCACCCTACAGTTAATTTATATATTCATAAATTCATTCTTCTATACATAGTTTAATAATATAATTAATAATTCATCTTCCATTCAGAAATTAATTAGTGTGTTCATTAGGTATATTTATAAATTCCTTAGCTTATACAAAATTTCATCAGACTTTAATAAATTCTCTCGTCAAGCTATTAAATAATTCCTTCATCCATGAATTATCCCTCCCATTACTTAAGTTCAAGAAGTATGTTTAATTTAAAGATAAGAGTATTTTTTAGAGACTCTTGCACACACAAAACGTTATTATTTTAAATTTTATTAATACATCTTTGAATGAAAGATTAACTTAAATTGAAAACCTTGGTTGGCTACTTCACCGCTTCATTTTTGATACATGGTCTTTGAGGATGAAAATTTGAGTCAACTTTATTTGCAATAAGTTTCCTCTTCTTCATTTTCTTCTATGCCGCATGTTAGTATTTTAAGGGGAAAGATGTTATAACTTGTTTTTTTACGGATCAGAGAATTCAAAGTGAATTCGTTTTATAAAGTGGCAGACGAAATGTTTGTCGACTAGACTTCACGCTCCTTCTTTGTTTGTATTAAATTAGCATGACTTTAAAGAACTTATAAACTATAGAGAAAGTAGATTTTTCCCTTTTAAACCGCAATTGCGGGTTTTTAATGTTCAAGTTTTCAAGCCTTAATTAGGCTACACAATTTGTTATGTTGTGTTTTTACTAAGAAGAGCTAATTTAACTAGTTAAATTACTAACTTTAAGCATTATCTTGTGCATCCTATTTTAAAACATTACGGATAAAACTTCTTTCATTTAAAATTGTTATATTATATTTAAAAAATAATTTATCATAAAAGCGTATTTTGGCAAGTGAAAATTATTTCCATTTCCAAATGTAAATATATTGTTTAGTTATGTATTTGGGTAAATACTTTGTGATGCAATACTAACTCTAGTTTATGGAGGAATTAATACATTTATTTTAAAATGTAGATAGTTTTCTTTTTAGAATTATTTGAGGAACATGACTAATACCTAATTTATTTATAACGTCAACATTAATTGACAGTACATTTTTAGCAGGAATAGAAAAATTGATTGACCAAATGTGGTTATTTTAATTTTAAATACGATATTTTCTTGTATTATTATTATTATTATTATTAGCACCGCGTCTTACTACCCGTTCGGGTTACACGCAATTTTCTTGTACATAAAGTGATATGAATTATTAATAACCTAAACAATTTTATAGTGAACCTTCGAATTCATTTTAAAACGCCTGTTCAACTTTTTACTTTGGTTTGGATCAGGTTGGATTAGGTTTGCATGAGTCAAGTATTATTATTAAATATTAATTAAATAGGACTTATATAGAATATATTGAATATTGAATAAAATTAAGTTGGGATGATTAAATTAAAACATATCTAGATTAAATTAATTTAAACTATGTTAAGGACGTTAATGACATATACAATGTAAAATTAAGTAGATTTGAGTTCATTCAGATTTAATTTGTTAAATGTTGAGAGCATATGTCCAATCATTATAGCTGTTATTTTTAGTGGCAGCTTATACCCAAATATTAATAATCAATAAAATAAATCGAATATATATCTATGGTAACACAAGTGATGACAATACTTGTATATCTTCTAATCTTCTAATTGTTTTTCTCTCTCTAAATATTCAACTTTATTGTATTTTAATAAAAAAACATATTTCAAAAATAGTATATAGGTGTTTAGTGTGGTTTATTGACCTACAAAATTAGATATACAAATATATGTAAATATATTTTGCTTCAAAAGCAAAGATGCAAGTTCATTGTTTTTTGCTGTTCATTTTTTTTATCAAAGCTAACAAAAGTTCACACATTGCCTACTGTATGTGCAGCTTCTTTTTATTTTATTTGTAGTTATAACTGTTTTTTTTCTGGGTTTTAATGTTATCCTATTGTATTATGAATATGCATTATAGGCGTTTTAAAAAAAATCACCTGTGATTGCGCTGCCAAAGACGTTGGTTTTGACTTATCTGATTTGAAAGTCACGGGAAAATTGGCCTTCAAATCCCGCCTGGGCTTATAGATGTGTTTAGCTCTAAAAGGTTTCCCAATCATCATTTGGGTAAATTTTAGTATATAATTACTTTGAATTTTGCAATCCTAACTACTAAATAAGCGGATCGTACATAAATGTAGCTTGACCGTGGAGAAAAAGTAAACAAACAATATCCAAGCCAAGGGCACTATAAATATTATTTTCCTGTGATTAATTGTTTAGTATGCTTCGTTCTCAAGTTAATACATAACATGCATAACGTTAAAACACATTTCAAAGCAGCATAATATTATTTTAATTCTTCTTAGACAATTTCAATAACGCCATATTTAATTTCTTGTTTTATAAAATAATTTTTTTGAAGTACATGATAATTTTGTAATAAGGAAGCAATGAAAATCTATTTTATAGAATTAAATATAAATTATTTGGTATGAGAAAATATATGAGAAAATTTTTTTAAATGAAATTGTAGAAATTTGAACTGTATGTTTATATAAATTAATTAAAATGGTTGATTTGATTAATACATATATGATATTTGATATCAAAACATACTTTTAAATTACAATCTATTTAATTCATTAATTAACTTGATTAAATGGATAGTTATTATTTACACATAAATGATTAAAAAGATATCAGGACATAATAAATTAACACATTAAATGTGAGTCAAGGTTAAAACATGTTAAAAGAAAATAAAAAAAATAAAGAATTATAACAACAACAACATAAATAATTTAATATAATTAAACTTTATAGATAATTGAATGACTAGAGTGTAATATTAATTGATGTAATTTATGTAAGTTATTTTGAAATTATAATTTTTTTTTTGAGAAGGTGAATTGTTGATGTGTCCTGTTTATTGAATTCTATTTTGTCTAATCTGAAATTCCCTTGCTCCTTTGTAGGCATCGTAGAGATGACCTTAGAAATCTACATATTTCAGCACATCTACGGCGCCATCATCAGGACTAAATCAAAGAAATAATTAATAGTTAAGGATTCTAATTACCCCCACATTCATAAAAGAGCTGCCTTCAACAGCCTCATATACAGACTACTTCACACTCCCTTAAACAAACAAAAATTACAAACTAGAACTTAACATCATCAAACAGCTTGCCATCACTAACGGATACTCTCATTCATTTGTAAACCGAATCCTTCAAAAAGAAAAAGCTCAGTTACAAAGCACAACCACTCTATTACATCCCAACGCCATGCCTAAAAATAAAACCTAATGGGTTAGATTTAACTACACTGGAAAAGAAATTCACAATATCACCAATATCTTCAAAAAAACACCAACTCAACATAGCCTTCAGCACCAACAACAACATCAAAAAATGTATTAACAATTCCAATCTGAACGAAACCAATCAATATCAAAAAACCAACTCACTTGTGAATGCAATAGTGTTTACATGGGCCAAAGTGGTCGTAAAATAGCAACCAGGTTTTCTGAGCACATAAGTGATTTCAAACACGACAGAAACAAATCTAAATTCTCTGAACATCTTGAAATTTCTGGTCATCAACCCACCCCCATGACAAAATGCATGAAACTAATTCACAGTTCATCCAAAGGCACCACCATGAACACCACCAAAAATATCTTTATTCAAACTGCAATACTCAACAACAAAAATGTCCTCAATGAACAAGTACAATTTTCAAATCAAACCCTCATCAACCCTTTAAGGAAACAACCACAACACACCAGATTAAAATAACCTATGTTCCTGCACCTCCTTCCAGTAGTTAATGATCTGTTCGGGCCAGTGTCGAGAAGAAATTGAACCTTCCTTTTTTCCTAATCTGGGTGACCTGGTGGTCTTGGGGTAAGGTGTCAGACTTCCGTGCTGAGGGTCCGGGGTTTAATCCTCGGTCCCGGCACAGATTTATCTGATTGCCAAACCCTTCCTTCACCTCTGACAAGACGTGTATTAACCACAACTTGTGAATGTGAGGAATGCCAGGCCTCCACCATGGTTCGGATTCCACGTTAAACTGTAGGTCCTCCATTTCATCTCACTATCACCCTACCATCACACATTTGCGTAAGTGCGTATAACCCGAACGGGTAGTAAGACGCGGTGCTAATAATAATAATATAATAAAGCATAAGCTTAAATGAGATACAAAATAGATNGCTAATAATAATAATAATAATAATAATAATAATAATAATAATAATAATAATAATAATAATAATAATAATAATAATTTCCTAATCTTATGAACCTTTTCTTTTTTCCCTTCACTTATCTCAATAAGATCACCACATCTATCTATTTACAACTTCAACTCTCGCTTTCTAACATCTCACACCTCCTTACAGTTTTTCGCCATCTATGACTTTCCACATTTTTCTAGACTTTGTTTTCATTTACACAACCGTCCTGAATTCAAATTAGTTTGATTCTAGTATTCACTGGAGCAACTCATACAGGCACAGTCAAATGGTAAATATGATATTTCATCTTAATCTGGTTAATTATATAGTCACTCATTAACACTTTTTTCATTTTTTTCTCTCTTTATTCTCTTACTTGGCTAACACATGGTTACTTGTCCTTAACTATTAATTATTTCTTTGATTTAGTCCTGATGATGGCGCCGTAGATGTGCTGAAATATGTAGATTTCTAAGGTCATCTCTACGATGCCTACAAAGGAGCAAGGGAATTTCAGATAAGACAAAATAGAATTCAATAAACTGTGACACATCAAAAATTCACCTTCTCAAAAAAAAATTTATAATTTCAAAATAACTTACATAAATTACATAAATTAATATTACACTCTAGTCATTCAATTATCTATAAAGTTTAATTATATTAAATTATTTATATTGTTGTTGATATAAATTTTTTTTCTTTTCTTTTAACATGTGGTAACCTTGACTCACATTTTAATGTGTTAATTTATTATGTCCTGATATCTTTTTAATCATTTATGTGTAAATATTGACTATCCATTTAATCAAGTTAATTAATTAATGATATATATTGTAATTTAAAATTATGTTTTGATATCAAATATCATTTATGTATTAATCAAATCAACTATCTTAATTAATTTATATAAACATACAGTTCAAATTTCTACAATTTCATTTTAAAAATTTTTCTCATATATTTTATCATAACAAATAGTTTATATTGAATTCTATAAAATTGATTATAAAATAATGTAAGTACTAAGGTAGAAACAATTGAGATGGAGACTAATTAATTAATTAAGTCCATATTTTGCAAAGCAGAGCTTTGTTTTACTGTCCCACGTCTTCTCTAATAAATTTTAAATAAATAATTTGCAAAGTCCAACTTGCGTAGGAATATGAAAGATGCAATATAAAAATTACTAGGTATACTTTCACGTATTTCCATGTCAAGACCTGTGATGTGATATTCAACTGTCACTTTCACAAGATATTACCAATAACTCTAAAATAATATCATTATTATAGTAAAATAATATCAACGCCAACGGCAAAAAAACAAAACAAATTTTACTAAAGATTTTCCCTACCAAAATCCAACTAAAATTAAACTTTGAAAATCCCTGTTTTCTAGAATTTGCTGGTATGGAAGATACCTGATATAGCTAATGAGTGGATGAGGTCATTACAATAGTTGGGTATATGCTGCAGTTTGCTGGCGACTACATATTAAACCAGAAAATTAAATAAGTTTTTTTGAACATGAATAGCTCGTTGTAAACTTGAGTCAAAGTCCACATTTGTATAAACTTGGCTAAACTCGGTCACTCCCCTTTGTTTAAAGGGCTACAAAGGATCCCGTAGACCCTAATAGAAATCTATAGAGGGATGTAGCTTTAGATGGAAACCAAATTTAAAGTAGATTATTCGTAATAATTATAAAATGAAGGAACAAAATTATAATAATAATTATTATTGATAATGTCAATAAAATATATCAATAACGAATTTCTTGTAAATTGGCTCTTGCTCATGTAGGAATTCATATCCCTTGTTGGGTCTCTTGAAATCCAAAGTTGTTTTCTCTCAATAACTCTTAAAAGGCAAGGGTGAGCCCTTTAGGAGGTTGTATTAATAGCGAAAATTCTATATTTGTAAAATTCTACTTTTATCACAAAAGAAAAGCCAGACTCAGAGAGATATTTCAAGATCTCCTCTATCATTAATTTACCCAGTACATATTTTACCCCTAATATTTAGAATTACATTATTCTGCTTAGTGTTTTGTGGTAAAAAAAAGTATATATATCTATATTTATTTATTTTAATTTATTATTATTATTTATGAATGTATGAATTTTATTTTATATATGAATGAATTTAATTTAATTTATAATATATATACTGTTGGGCGCCAACTACCAACCACTTTTATTTTGTGAGGTAGGTAGATTTTTATTATTAAATAAATTTATCCCCAAAAACTGCTCAGCGGTAAGACGAAAACCATTTCTCTCAAGACCCCTGGACTTTACCTAAAGTTTTAACTCAGGTTGGATACTTACAACAGAAGACTTCCTGAAGCAGATAATTATTCTTGCCCTGGACATCCAATATATTGAGAATATCTGTACATGGGATGCAGGTTCAAAAAAAAATACAATGTGCATTGATGTAATAAATTTAAAAAAACAATTAAATCTAAAGAGTGATTGTAATTATTGTTGTAAATAATATCCTTAAATAAACCCTACATATTAAGGCATGCCTCCTATGTTCTAAAGTTAATAGAAGTATTGTTGAGCAATACTTGAAAATGTTAAACTCTCACTTGAATTGTGAGGATAAAAAAATATATATATAATTATTGACACAAGAATATTTCTTTAAATAAAATAACAGGATTTTGGATTTTAACAAACAAAAAAAACTATTCTTTATAATATGTAACAATAATGTTATGATTCCTTAATAAACAAAATATTGTTCTGAGGTTGACAAACTGTAATATTTATGATTTGAAAACTGAAGTTATTTATCCTTCTATAATAATTTTAGGTATTATAGTCAATTATTTAAACACCGAACAGGATGATTATATATGAATTTGATCTCACCCAAAAATGTCGATCTTGCAAATGTTGATCCAAGGCTCCGGCAACAATTAAATTCCAGGCCTTAAATTCCAACAAAATTTTCTTTGTAAACTTGTACCTGACCTTCCTCAAAGGTTAATCCTTCCTTTTAGTGAAGTTTTGGCTAATAAAAATTACAATTAACCATAACAAATTATA
>CABFWB010001950.1:84104-126957 GCA_902151455.1 Timema bartmani
GGGGGGAAATACCCTCAATACACCCGCCCCAGACTCGAACCCCGACCTCTCCTTCACCGGGAAACTGGACAAGATGAGACTGACTCCTTTTTCCGTGTACCCCACTGATGTAGGTAGTTGTAAGTTTTATCGACTCTTTCTTAAGTTTTAATCATTCACTCACGGACTGGACTTTATTAAAATGGCGGTGTCGGGCACAGGTTTCATTATTTTGAAATATTTCTGTACTGTAATCATTTCATTTATGTTTGTTGTTTTATATAAATCAGCCAACGAATTGATTAAATAAAGTCTTAGGAAATATTTGTCTGTTCATAAAACACAAGTTTTTCTAGGAGGTGTCAAAACACGAAATAGTGTGCCCAACAAAACATTCAACAGATACGGTCCAATTTTCATAAAAAATACAACTTTTTTGGGACCAGCTCTGATAACATTATTATTGCTATTTTATAGGTTTTAACAATATCTATCAAAAGTGTCTTGACGTATGAATACATAATAGTAGCTCTAGTATCTTTTTTTAGCTATCAGGTAAAAGGCCCTTCTTATGAAAATAGGACTGTAAGCTAGCTCAAGATAGGGTTAGGGTGTAATGAGTTGGACTGAATAAAACTAGCTCAAGATAGAGATAGAGATTAATGAGTGGGACTGAATAAAACTAGCTCAAGATAAAGATGGGATTTAATGAGTTGGACTGAATAAAACTAGCTCAAGATAGAGATAGAGTTTAATGAGTTGGACTGAATAGAACTAGCTCAAGATAGAGATAGGGTTTAATGAGTTGGACTGAATAGAACTAGCTCAAGATAGAGATAGAGTTTAATGAGTTGGACTGAGTAAAACTAGCTCAAGATAGAGATAGGGTTTAATGAGTTGTACTGAATAAAACTAGCTCAAGATAGAGATAGAGTTTAATGAGTTGGACTGAATAGAACTAGCTCAAGATAAAGATGGGATTTAATGAGGAGGACTGGATAGAACTAGCTAAATATAGAGATAGAGTATATTGAGGTTGACTGGATAGAACTAGCTCAAGATATAAATATGGCTAATGAGGTGGACTGGATAGAACTCGCTAAATATAGAAATATGTGGCGTACTTTTGTAAGTGTGACAAATAACTTTTGAGTTTTTAATACCATACAGTAAACAAGTAAGTAATATAGCAAAGTGTTATCATTTTTTAGCACAAAAAATTATGGAAGAGTTAAAAAAAGTATCTTTCTAATAGAATCATACTATGCATTGTATATTCTGATCACAGCAACTAGAACCTTATCTGTCAGTTTGTAAAGTACCTAGATACATCTTAGTGTTCTCCCGTTCACACAAAGTGGTCAGCTTCTGTCACTTCTGACAGCTGCCATCTGCAATGCTGTCAATGCTAGCTAGCTACTATACATCTTTTTTTTTTCAACATAATCTTAAAATATTTGTTGTATGAACAGACCGAAATTATGTTTGTTCATGTTTCCATTTATGATCTGTGTGCTTACCGTGGTTGCGGTTTTCAGGGGGTAGATCTATCTTGATGTATCCTGTATCCAAGTGATGTGTTCCTTGTTACAGTGTTCCCCAATGTGCCGCCCGCACCAGGGATGCCGTGCCAAGGGGAGGACAGTGAGTACACTTTCATTTACCTTACCTCTATTTTTCAAAATATTAAAACAAAAAAAAAATCTTGTTTGCTCTCTATGAGAATGTAATGTGTTCAATTAGTTTCACAGAAGGCTAGAGAATTTTCATCAAGGGGGGTAGGTGGGAAGGTAACTTGAAGTCAAGGGTTGTACTTTTACATTTTTTATAACAAAAAACCTTCTTGACCAGATATGTTAAGTTTAATTTTCTACACGTTGTAATATAAAGCAGTGGTTTCCTACCTGGGGGTCGCAATTCTTGTTGAGGTTATAGCTTTATGTTTACATTTTAAAGTGATTATATTATAATGATTGTAGGAAGGCACACAATTCAAATGGATATTTATGCGGTTAAAATTATCAAAATTGCTAACTAACTTAACATAACAAAATATCCACTGGGTTCTTTGATTCTCTTTTAAGATATCCTAGTTTGTATAGACGTTATGTAAGCATCTTACAGTAATTAAATCACTTAACATAACAAAATACCCACTGGGTTCTTTGATTCTCTTTTAAGATATCCTAGTTTGTATAGACGTTATGTAAGCATTTTACAGTAATTAAATCAAGCACGTGGACTTTAAATCAAGCTCGTTTGTTTTGTCGTGTTAATATCAGGATTCAAACTCCAACCACAAATAAAGGTACATTTCCTCTCAATTATACCTCCTCTACAAGTTTAATTAAATGTGGCTATCCTTGACGGGTAGTTAAGGTTCAGTGAAAATAATAATTTTAAAACTAGGATATGAATTCTTGTAAGTAATCAAGGGGTTGCGATAATTAAAAGACAAAAATTTAGTTCAAAAACTTCTGAAGGTGATAGATAACACTGCACTAATGAAATACTCTCCTTACGTTAGCAAAAAAAATTGTACTATAAAAACAAAAATACTGACGTTAATATGCGCTACCTCACACTTTATTTTAATGTAAATGCTTAAATTCATACCGTTAGTTCCTTCATCTCTGACAAGACGTGTATTAATCACAACTTGTGAACGTGTGGAATGCCAGGCCTCCACCGTGGTTCGGATCCCACGTTAAACTGTAGGTCCTCCATTTAATCTCACAATCACCCAACAGTTACACATTAGCGTAAGTGCGTATAAACCGAACGGGTAGTAAGACGCGGTGCTAATAATAATAATATTCATACCATTAAATCTTTAAACTTTGTTGCTAAAGTAATAATTATTAGTTACTGTAATATTGTGTTCAACAATAATTATTTCTACCCTGACTCTACTTTGAAACAAACTTTCCAACAATTTTAGTAATTAAATTCTACAGCTTGATAAGGTGGACTTGGACTGTGTGGATTCACAAAAAGGGGGAAGTTGGAGTTTAGCGAGTAATCTTCCTCCCGAGTAATGAATCTCATGAGAAAATCCGCCATGTTTTGGAATTATATATGGCTCTTGTTAATGATAACTGCCCCATTACACAGCTACCATTATGTTCCGGCCTAGTTGTCTTTTGAATTTACAAACGTTAATGTTACTGTAAGTAATTTTAGACAGAGCATTCCTAAATAATGCAGAAAGTTTTCTTAGAAAAAAATGAAGCCGCTGCAAAAACACTCCATTAAAAAAAGCGAAAAAAAAATTTTCATGGTGTCAGTCCGCAAGCGAGCAATTCGGGCTGAGCGGCCTCCGCATGTTGGCGAAGATAGTGCTAACATTTACAGATAGAGGGTGTCGTGTGGTCAGCACAACGAACTTTCCGGCCGTTAATCTCAGTTTTCTAGACTGAGGCCGCTAGTTTTTCGATTGTCCTCACGAGGCTGAGCTGACCCTGTTACAGACCCACACAGACATCTGGAACTGCCAGGAATCGAACTTGGGACTTGTGTATTTGTAGCCAGAAACTCTGACCACTAAGCCACAGATTGGGTCCCATTCAAAAAACGGCAATAATAATTTAAGCATAATTTATTTTCATAATTGGCATATTTTCAAATATTTGGGCATTTCGTATACTTGCTCTAATGGGGTGGGTACTAGTGGGAAACCGTAACATAAGATAATCATAAAAGACCTATAAAGTAATTCAATAATCATGGTTACCAATCTTAGGTGTGTCTCTATTGATATATTAATAGATTGATAGATTGATAGTGGTTGACTTTAGGTAGCGTTTAACAAACTTTCAAAAGTTGTATGGCCTAGCCAATGTCATCTGTTTAGCAATTCATAAAAAAAACACCATACATGGTATCTTATAAAATATTAACAGCTATCCCAAATATAAAAAAAACTCCTTGGTGGGAAGCAAAACAAAACTGTGATCTAGGTAATATTGCAATATTCCCAGTGTGCCAATCGCAACACCTGTCTGATCGTTGTTTTGTTTCAGGGAGTATCTACAGACGAGGGGCTAGGAGATGGAGGAAGCTGTATCGAGTCAACGGCCACATATTCCAGGCCAAGAGGTTTAACAGGGTGAGACTTTGCTTCTGGCACTCCTCGATGGAGCCTTAACTTACTGACCATAGATAAAATAGATATATGTCACTTTGTCATGGACCCTGCTGCTATGCTCAAGCGTTGGATGCCAGTTATAATGGTGATAAGATAACCTTAAGATGTCATATTCCAGTGAGCATGCTACATTCTATAATGCATTAAGACAATAACTAAGTTAGTTAGGCACAGAGTCAGCTGTGTTCAAGATTAATGTCATACTGTAATCTCTCTACTTTTACCAATAATGGATGCTATCAGGGAGCATTAGGATGTTAGGGTTATAGAGTCCACTATATACAGGAGATTCATTGAATTCACTGTAAAGAATATTTTGTATTGTCCTCCAAAAAGTTATGTCTATCTGTCTTCCTTGAAGTAAAATGTTTGAAACTTGGGACAAGTCTAGAGCTGGATTTAAAATAATAAAACTGCCTCTTTAAAAACTGTTAAGAGGATTTTGTTTTATTTCATCTTATCTTGGTTCTCTTTAAGAGACAACGTTTAGATTTGTCGCCCCCTTGAGCCAAGCACAGATGACCTCCAACTTATCCACTTACATTATTCGCACAAGTGTCTTTGGCAGACACAACAGCTGTACGTTAAACCTGTGTGAAGCTTTAATATGAATCATAATTTACCTAAGATTTATACTCAATTTGCGAGACCGAATCTGCAAGACTGAAATGTTTGACATATTCAAATTGGGTTCAGAATTTAAAACCCGGATCCATATTCCATGGAATTAAATTACTATATATTTATCTAAGATGTGTTGAATCTTAAGACACAGCTTAAAACTGTAAAGGTATATAGTGCTAAACACATTAATAGTATCACTAAAATTCTCCCTCCTCTTAACCTACCTTGCACAAACATACACACACAAATTAGATTTCAGAGTGTGCCAATGTTTAAGGGTGGAATAATTTTTTTTTTTTTTTACATTTAACAGCCAATGTTTAAGGGTGGAATAATTTTTTTTTTTTTACATTTAACTCTTTTAATGCTACAGCTATTTCATCATTTTTTGTAAGATTGTGCAAGAAAAATTGCCGAACTGTTTGTTGATGAAGCGATTTTTCAGATGGTTCCATCATTTTTATCTGCATACTTTGTTCTAGTGACTAAATACATTTCTACCTTATCTATGAATTAACGCTAGATCCAGCGCACATCTCGAAAGCCGGTCAGATCAGCTTGTGGCACTAAAATGTTTAGCATAGGGAGTGTTCTTTAAAACTATATTAATTTGTGTGTACTTGTGATTAATATTAATTATACTAAACTGTTTCAATTGAACTCTAAAAATACTCAATGAAATATACTAGTATTGTAGCCAGGCGCGGATCCAGAACATTTTCATAGGGGGTCATATTAATTATAAATAACATAATTACTAATAATGTAAGCTTATTTTTTAGGTAAAATAAAAATATTTTAAAGCGTTTGAAAATGCATTCTAGCAATGTGATAGTTTTTTTTGGTCTGATCGAGTTCTCAGCATAGTCACCTAAATAACTCTAGAAATCCACAAAAATTAAATATTATATAATGTCAATAGCAAGTAGCTTTTGTTTAGTATTTTCTTTCTAAATATATTTATTTTTAAATTCATTTTCTAAACACCACAGGGGGGTCAGCTGACCCTTTGACACCCCCCACCCCCTGTATCCGCGCCAGATTGTAGCCATGTTTAGTATTAATTCATCCCCACTCATCTTCAAGAATATACGAGATGGCTGAGTTTTGTGGAGATTCTCAAAAGTTGCGTGGTATGATTGGTGATTGGCTCATTTAGCCTACAATTAGTTATCAAAGTTTTAATAGCGTTCATGTTGGGCGCCTGAAAGTCATCAATTAAATAATATTACTCACCACAGTGTGATAGGGATTCTAGTTGTTTACTTGTCTTAATTTAGTCACAGAAGAAGAGCTGAATTATTGATGTCAAGTGCTTGAAATAGTAATGGTGTGCTTTAGGGGTGAATTCACAATTAACTTTTTTATATATATAAACTAACATACATAATTTAACTCAACAGAAAGTGTTCAAGTGAGAGGAGAAGAATGGTGGAAGGGTAGAGGAAGATGGAGGCATTTTACTAAACTGACCTGGCCACGGGCTGGAAACAGTCGATGTTTAACTGCCAAGAAGCATTCCAAACTATTTTTTATCTCCCATCTCACTATTAATTTAAGGCTGTGGTTTACTGGGAGCTGGTAAAAAATATTATTGATAACTTGATATAAAACACAGCTGAAATAATTACAATTTGTTGGCCCACATTAAAATCAAATTTCTATATTATAATAATAATAATTATTATTATTAGCAAATAGCACCACTTCTTACTACCCGTTCGGATTGTACGCACTTATGCTAATGTGTCATTACACATTAACATAAGTGCGTACAATTTAGGGTGATTGTGAGATGAAATGGAGGACCTACAGTTTAACGTGGGATCCGAACCACGGTGGAGGCCTGGCATTCCACAACATTCACAAGTTGTGATTAATACACGTCTTGTCAGCGGTGAAGGAAGGGTTGGGCAATCAGATAAATCTGTGCCGATACCGAGGATTGAGCCTCGGACTCCCAGCACAGAAGTCTGACACCTTACCCCTAGACCGCCAGGTCACCTGACAATATATAATTATTTTGAAGTCTACTGTACAGTTGGTCATGCAGTTTGGCAAGGTTAAAGCCCGTCTCACAACCGATTAACTACTATATTCGATACTAGATTATGCTCGCACTAGGTAAATGTATTGAAGTGTGGTTTTCAACATTATTCATTTGACATCAAGGAAATTTGGATCAGTTTGGTAGATTTTTAATTTTAAAATAACTATTTTTTTTTATTTTTACTTTCTCTCGACTCCTTTGAGAGAGAAGTATTGTGATTGTCATTTAAAAAAATCACATTTGAGATTTTGATAAATTTTGACATTTCATGAGCCCCTGAAACTTTAAAAGTAGTTTTCACGATGTTGTCCATATATCGGTCTAGAGCCAAAAGGATTTTAGCGGTCGGGCTGAAACTTGGTATCAAGAGTTTTCATAGAGTTCCGGGGTTTTTGAAATTAGATATTTAACCCTAAAATTAAAGGTAGTTTACTGAAAGGTAGAAAAAAAATCAACTTTATCAAAATCCGATTTAACTATTTTGATTATGTTTTGTATCTATGCACTGTTTAACATCACAAACAAAATTCAAATTCAAATTTTCCAATGAAAATGAGTTTGAGGGTAGGGTACTTAATATAATGAAAATATCCGATTTTGTTTGAAATACATTTTTATAAAACCAATAGTTTATGAGTTATGAGCAAATATATATTACAGAGGTCTTTGGAATGTTAAATTGGTTGCTATGCTCTGTGGAGTACATAGATGTTCTTCTTTTCTCAATATTTCTGAGTAACAGCTCATAATATTTAATTTATGTACATTGGTTGAGTGTTTCTGCATCAATGTATATAATTTTGTTTCACAAAGCTTGCAGGGTTTAAGTAAATGTCTTTATTTTAAGATAATAAAAGAAAGTCTGTGTGGTGAGCCGTTCCATTTATTTCACCTGCAATACAATTGTTCTACTGGTCTCAATTCAAATCTTTGCTAAAGTATAATACGAAAAACTGCGCCGCGATGTGATACCTGGTTCCTAAGTTGGGGGTTATCCCTCCAAGGGGGTGAGACGGGCTCCTTACTAGGTAAGCATCACTGTGCGGTATGTTTGTTACGTGTTCGTAGACCTGGCCACTCCTGGGACCCGGCTGATACACCCTCTATAAGACTGCCAGGATCTATCTTCTCTCATGCCAGGCCCGTTATTCCTGACATTAACATTTACTATTTCAAGCACTGGGCGTGGGTAAGGCTTCATTCTTTTCTGTTACAGACACAATTTCGTTTTCATTTCTGTTGAGAATTGGGAAATTTAGTTTTAATTGTAAGTTTAAAAAAAATTGAGTATATTCCAATTTTTATAGGAAAGGCCTTATCTGAAGGGCGATTTTTTTTTATTATCATCTAATATCATATATTCATACATAAAGTCATGTGATTCGCAGCTGTCACTTTTGATACATATTATCAATATTTATAAAATAACACTAATACAATATCAATATGTTATCATTGTTTGGCACAAAAAAAAGTTTGTATTTTCTAAAATGTATTTTCTGTGTAAATTGGACTTTAATAAGTGTCGTGATAAGACTAAGTTAGCATCATAATGTGTGCCTGTTAATATTTACCACTCGTACAGTAATTGTAGCTTACTCACCTTCCCTCGTCACAAAGAGTTTGTTTTAGTGTGCTCGTCTAATCGGTTTGGTCGGTGTTGTTGCAGCGAGCGTTCTGTGCCTTCTGCCAAGACCGCATCTGGGGCTTGGGCCGCCAGGGGTTCAAGTGCATCCAGTGCAAGCTCCTGGTGCACAAGAAGTGTCACAAGCTGGTGCAGAAACCGTGCAGCAACGAGCAAGTGGAGCCCATCGTCAAGGAGGAGCAAAACGGGGAGACGCCCTCAATCGGTGAGAGTTTAGTCTGTTTACAGTTGAGAAGTTACTTGTAGATTAGTTTCACGACTCGTAAATATGTTCCAGTCATTTTGATAATAAAATACTCATATCCTTGATTCCTCAAATCCCTTAAATCCTATGGTTTTTGAGATTCGAGATCTGTAAAGATCTCAAAAAAGTGTCTCGAATACAATAAAAATAGCTTTACTTACAAATAACAAATTTTAAGCAATTGGTAAAATGAATTATTCAGACTTATGGAGAGTAATAAAATCACATAAAGTGACAAAATTGCAATAATATAACTAATTGATTAAAAAGCGGTTTCTTTGTTGTTTATGATGTAATTTACACTACAAACAAAATATTTTATTTTTTAAATTGAAAAGTTACACCTGAATATAGGAATTGAACCTGGGACCTTTGGCTTAGTATATGCCAATGCTCTATCCGCTGAGCTATTCCGGCGTCTTCTCGTGCCCAAGATCATTATAATATGATATTTTGATGCGGCCATAACAATAACCCATCTAAATATCATATGTCAGTGGCACCAATAACTACACAACTTATTTTTAAATATCTTCACTTTAACTAAAATTGTACATTTTTAAAGATTCGAATTTAGATTTGAAATCCGAAAGAAAATTTAAGATTTATATTAGAGAAATGTAGGATTTGACGCCCATCTCTACAACTTAAATTTCTTTTCATTCTTACAAAATATATTTTCTGGATGGATGATAAAATTACCGAATTGTTTCTAGGAGAATTTCATATTTCACAAAAAGATCAAAGTTATGGTAAGTAATACTAGGTACTTAAGGTGGGATAGAAGAGGACGCGAGGAAAGGCAGTCTTCGCAGTTTTTATGGCAAAATTTTTTTTTTGCCAAAATAAATCTAAAATTGCTCCAGTAGAAACATAGAGTTTAATTTTCTCGACACGGTGATATCAACAGTTGTTGAATATCTGTCATGAGAATAGAAGAATAGCAGAATTATATGAGAAACTTTTTAAATGAAGAGAAAAGTTGTCATTAAATTCCAAAACACCCTTGTCAGATATTCAAGAAATTTTAAAGTCCCCATGTGAATAAAATTAAATTTTATGTTTGTACTGAAGCAATATTTTATTCATTTTGGCAAAAAAAAAATGTTTTGCCATAAAAAATTAAAAAAACACTGGCTTCTTTTTTTGTGTCCACTTCCACTCCACACTTAACATGCCCGGGATTACCCAATAATAATGAACGTCAAAGAACTTTTACATTATTTAGTAAACATTCAAGCTTTACCCAAACAAGTTTTTATATTATTCTATTGTATAAACAAGGTAATTTTTACACCTCTATAATGATATAATCTAATCACTATACTCCATATTCATTATAAAAAAGTAAAACTCACAAAAACATAAAACAACATAATTATGGCTTTAATTCCGTGACATATGTACACGTACAACCACTGTAGAGCAGTATTTATTGCTCTTGGAATGGACCCGGGCCTATTCGAGCTGTTAGATGACCTTGAAGTCTTTCTTTCCCACCCTACTGCGGGACATCTGGCCGCAGTTTAATAGGTTAACTGCATTATCCATATATAATCCTCTGTTTGTTTTATAACGGGGATAAAACAGAACATTTGTAAAACTCACAAGGCTCTTGTAAATTGTGCAGGTACCCCGACTTCAGAACTCTTACCAGATCTAAAGGAGTTCCCAGAGCCGCCGTTAGATCTCACCACCGATTCTGTTCCGGTCGAGGATCACACCAAGAGTAAGTTTGGAAAGCTCGGAGGTAAACTTGTTTTCTTCCAATGCCGGCAATAACGCAACATGTTACGAAAAGTGTCATTCCGGCTGTGAGAACCATTTAGAGGAAAAGGTTAATTTATAATCACTCCCCACCATAGTATAGTCCGAGGTAGCTATACGCTTGGTGCACCTCCTCTTACATGGGCTGGATGCCTGGTTACATGGCAAAACAACAATCATGAGTAAACATATCAAACACTTAATAGTTTTTTGTTTGTTTTTTCAAATTATAATATGTACACTTTTTTTACCATGTAAGGTAGCAAATAACCTTGCGAGGTTCCCAACATGGGGTCCATGAAGAGTCCTGTGGTAGTCTGTAAAACAAATCTAGATTTTTAAGTTATTATTTATTTGTATTTTCCCCATCATATCCAAAATGTTCACTACTCACAATTTGCTTAAACTTTCTTTTTATTCCGTTACTGTCTGACCAAACATTTCTCTTCTTTTATTAATATGTAATGAGTTATATATATTACTAGAAATGTGTCTGTAGGTTTTATACCCCCCTCATATGGGCTTCAGGGCGGCTGAGATATGGAACCACTGGCGTAGTTTATAGGATAGGGTAATAGTGTAGTACCTAAAGGTAAGACTGCTACCTTTCAGTTGAAATGGAGGGTACAAATGTTATTTATGAGATTATTTTTGTATTATGAAGTTTACAAGTATATATAAAGTAATTTTTACCCTTACAACATGGAAGTCATTTTAATATTTCCACCCCCACACCCCCCATTTATTTAGTATAATTTGGGTTTTTGATACTTAAAGATGGGCCCAGTCTGGTTCAACTCGAAGTATCGTGAGGCAACTGTCTAATTTCTAAAACCAACCCCTTGACTTAACATTTAACCTGGCTATGCCCAACACCAGGATTACCAATTAAATTCACGTCAAAATACTTTATGCGCAAGTTTAGCTTAGCTGATAAAACTTCTGTAATATATTTGCAATTTCAATGCCCTAAACAGCATTTTTATGTCATGCTAAATTATAATTTTTTCTCCTACCTCCTCCTCCCATTTACATTCTTCCTCTTTACCTCTTTCTCCCTCCTGTTTCCCCTCAATTTACCTCCACTATCGCCCCTCTCTCCTTGCACTTCTCTTCAGCCTTTATTTATCACTCTTTCTCTCCTTTATCACTTTATTTTACTCTATTTCTCTACCCTCCCTCTTATATTATTTCCCCCATATCCTTCACTTTATATTTCTCTTCCTTCTTCCACACTATGCTTGTTCTTATCATAGCAAATTATAACTATTATTGACAAAGATTACTTTTCTGGTTTTGTTCAGAAAAAATCAAATTTATTACATAACATACAATTATTTATAAAGCATAGTGTTGATTTGCCCCATTAGTAGTTTTTTTTTTCCTCAATAATTTTTCTTTGTTTACATTTGTTTGATTGAATCACCACTGTCAAAAGAGCTATCACATTCAGAAGGCCTATTTAGGTTATTAATTCTGACACCTTCAGTTAGTTCAACACTTTCACTATCATAATCATCAGAAAAATCTACCACCTCACTATCACTAGTATCTACTAAATCGTTTTCATTGTCAGAATCGCAAAGTATCTGTGTCATTTCTTCGTCGGTTAGCCTGTTTTTAGGCCGAGAAACTTTCTGTTTACTAGTTGACGCCATTTCATAGCTTGATTGTACTAATAATTGAGTAAAACATCTTCGTAATTTCTATTTATAACGCTCATTCCTTCAATGGCAGTAACACCTGCAATTCATGAAAGAAATAAGGGGAAGAAAAAAACTAAAAAAATACACAAAAATGGCCGTTTGTTTGAAATATAAGCAATAAAACTGCCAAGTTTTATCCACACAGCTCCTGCCATCTATGAAGTATAAGCAAGGACACAATGTGTGAGCCCTGCTCGTCAAAGTATATGTGTGGCGTATCATGTTATGACGCGCCAAAGTATGTCAAGGGGTTAAAAGACAAAATATTAATTAAAGTACCTATTAGGCATGTTTGCACAACAAATATTTTGCTAAATGCTTCCCTTGATTTATTCTGTGACTACCGAGTGAAGTAAATTTTAGATTTGAAAATCAGGAAAATTTCTTATCATTATTCTTATTACTAAATCAATATTATATGGTTGTAAAGTGGAATGTATTTATGGTACACTCTGTTCCAATTAAAACAAAACATCTGTGGAACTATTATTCACTTATTTGTCAGGAAGAGACAATGAAACATCCACCACACCACTCGTGTCATCTCGGCTGTAGTGCTGTATGTACATATTTAAATAAGACACTAGACAGTGTGTATATTCTGTTCACCCTGAAATATGACAGGCCTACCTTGACGGATTACACTATGGTCCTATCATATAAACTGTCACATTTCAGGTTAAATGGAGTGAAGGCTTACATGTAACTAACATATGACTGGAATTAATCACAAGATTTTGTGTGGATGGAACTATATAAATTTACAAAAAAAATTTAAGCTCAAATTCAACTGAAGTACTTTAATATAAAATCAGATTTAAATTGGTATTGACACTTATATTTTAATGTACAATTTTTTTATTGGAAATTATAATATATTGTGAACTAACCAAGGGACTCATTTTGTACTAATAATGCACTTATTATCCTATCTATAGTCCAAAATGACATGTATTAAAAAAATGTACGGCTTGCTCCAAAACGGCAAGAAATTAGCTTGTTTTAAAAGTAGACTTTCAACGTTTTATACGATTTATTTAAGATCTGTTGCAAAATTGCATTAATAATTTTTTCTTTTGTCATATTTCAATATGTTGGAACTTTTATGACAGTTCAAGAAGTCGTCAGTTGTACTCTCATGTGTATATTTTAACTCTCAATTTTCAGTTGTAATGAAGGGAAGAGTAGTCACTGATAATTAAAAATGGTGGTTAATTCAATATTTACCTTATTACAAAATAGGCAGCTGAAAGAAGTACAGTGTATTTTTATATTTTTTATATTAATCTGTTATTTCCCATAGAGTTGCACTAATTTACTGTAACATAAGTTTAAGGTATTCACTACTGAATAGTCACTACATGGCTACCGGTGTGTCAACGTACACCCATCGTCTGAAAGTGATAGAGCACGCCAGACTACTGTACTGTATATGATAGTAAACTTGCATAAAAAACACCAAGATGAATACGGCCACAGTTATTCTGGAAACTGTAGAGTCGGCACTTTTTAATCAAAAGTTTGCTTTAACCACACCCAAACCTTGAGGGTTTTTTTCCCCCTGCACTTTACAATGTGTATTATTATTATTGTTCTGACTTTTCTCCTTATAATGGCTTCCAAACAATTATTTCACTTCTGCTCACTAGCATTGAATCTAGTTATGGTGTTCAGAAGGTAACACTGCTCTCTATCAGCCTAATTAAACACTCGTATAACTTCCCCACCAATTTCTTGTCCAGCTGGCGAAGAGGCGTTGGAACAAACTGGCTCACAGAGGCAGTACTCGCTCATAGACTTTGAGCTGATCCGCGTCATCGGCCGTGGTAGCTACGCCAAAGTGCTGATGGTGGAGCTTAAGAAGACTCGGAGAATATACGCAATGAAGGTCATCA
Organism: Timema bartmani; assembly: GCA_902151455.1. Taxonomy (NCBI): domain Eukaryota; kingdom Metazoa; phylum Arthropoda; class Insecta; order Phasmatodea; family Timematidae; genus Timema; species Timema bartmani. The sequence continues at coordinate 98,162 of CABFWB010001950.1, forward strand.
AGAAGGCATTGGTCACAGATGATGAGGTAAACTTAACTCTCTATTTCTCTTAACGGTATTGTTTAGGTAGCCGAAATATTACAAATCATATGTTGCGCTTGGGTTAAGTATTGACTAAACCTTTTTAACACATTGTTCTGTCATTTATGTTTTCCTCCTCTCCTGTTTGTTCTCCTACTGCCAGACAGTCCCACCCATTAACGTTATAAACCCACTTGGTTTTTGGCATTTAGGAATCTCTGCTCGACCATACAAGTACCTTAATATTATTTCATTTAATAAATACATTAGAATTGTAGAAAATAAATCTCAAATAAAAGTTAAAAATCCTAAAAAATATTTACAAAAAAACTTCAATATTTCAATGTCATGTGGCATCTTCCTCAAGTGGTAGTAGACCGAACAGGATGTAGGTTTCAGTGATTCTCATTTAGCAGCGCATTTGGGCTATACACAAATATACTAGTTACACAAATGGGAAGGTTGAATCTAGAGGAATTATACCTGCAATTGTGTTGAGTGAGTTTACAAAACCAAAATAACCACCCTCATTACACCAGTTGTATTCGAACCCTGATCTCCCCATTATCATCAATCTATTCTATTGCGAGAGTGACATCTTAGACCATTCGGCCACCGAAGCAGGTCTTGTAATTGTATACTAATTAGCGGCATAGTATCTTACTGCCCTAAGCCCTTCATTTAATATAGTTATTTAAAACCAAAGCTGAGTGTACCTATGTTGTTAACACCTTCCTTGCGATGTTTGCAGGACATCGACTGGGTGCAGACGGAGAAGCACGTGTTTGAGACTGCGTCGAACCACCCGTTCCTCGTGGGGCTGCACTCTTGCTTCCAGACGCCAAGCCGCCTCTTCTTCGTGATCGAGTTTGTCCGCGGGGGTGACCTAATGTTCCACATGCAGAGACAGCGCAGGCTGCCTGAGGAGCACGCGAGATTCTACGCTGCGGAGATCAGCCTGGCCCTCAACTTCCTCCATGACAAGGGTGATTGAGCGTTCATGTGCTCTAGGAACAAACGCGCACACAAATACTATTTAAGGATTGGGAACTTTAATTTTCGAATCATTACGAATATTCGAGATTTGAAGGAAAGTATCAGAATGTTTCAGAGCTCTAATACTGCTTATTTATGGTTCAGACCTAAAATAATTCTAATAAAAATGTAATAACTAGACCCCAGACCATTAATTAAACACTTAAATAAATGTATCAATGTTATAAACACATTCTATGAAAATTCATCAATATTTAGTTTATTTACTTACGCTATGTTTCTAGGTACTTAAAAGTTAACTGCCACACTTAACAAAAGTAGGCCACATATCCCTATCTTGAGCTAGTTACATCCAGTCCACCTCATTACAACCTATTTCTTTCAGCTCCATTCTAATGTTATCCTCCCATCTGCCTCGAGGTATTTCCACTGGTCTCTTCCCATTGGGTTTGCCAGTCAATACCCTGAACACGGTTATAGATTCTCCCATTCACGCTGCATGTCCTGCCCACTGTAATCTACGAGACTTGAATATCCTTACAATGTCTTGTTGCGAGTACAGGATATTTAACTCGTCATTATGTAACCTCCTCCACTCCACAGTAGCCTAATCCCTTTTTGGACAAAATATATTCTTACACACCTTGTTTTACAATTCCCCCCATCCCCCATCATATAAGGTAAGAAACCACGTTTTTGCAGCAGAAACATGGAACATTGAATGAAAGAAATATTAGGAAAGTGGAGGTCATGGGAATTAATGTGAGGAGCATTTTGGTTGTCAAGAGGAGAAACAAGATTAGGAATGAAGTTATCCGGGGAAGAATTGGGTTACAGGGGGTACATGAGATAGTAGAGGAAGCAAGGGTGAGATGGTATGGACATGTAATGAGGATGTTGGAGTACATGAGATAGTAGAGGAAGCAAGACTGAGATGGTATGGTCATGTAATGGGGATGTTGGAGTACATGAGATAGTAGAGGAAGCAAGGCTGAGATGGTATGGTCATGTAATGGGGATGTTGGAGTACATGAGATAGTAGAGGAAGCAAGGCTGAGATGGTATGGGCATGTAATGAGGGTAGAAAAGGAGAGGATACCAAAGAGATTGATGGAGAGAAGGTATGTAGACAAAAGACCGCAAAGGAGGCCAAGAAAAAGATGACAGCAAACAGTAGCAGATAACAGTAAATATGCATAAAAAAAACCTTAAAGTTTGATACTTACAATTTAAATTTAGAAGGTATTTAGTTTTAATTTGTTAATTTTACAGCCGGTAAAACTTATTTATGCTTAGGATTCTTGGTTATTATATTACTTCTTTTTTATTATGTAAAAAAATGTTTTTACATGCACTTTTATTTTACAAATAAAGTTCACAATACCTCTGAAAACGCCTTAAGTGACAGAAAACCAAATAATAATCCACAAAATATTCAAACAATATGGAGTGTAACTGTTATAATTCATGTTTATCTATAAAAAGTGATAAATAGGAAGTAATTCTAGTAATTTTTCTAGCAGTCAGCTTTATATGAAAATTGAACAGTAGTTTCCTGCTGATTGAGAGGAGATTGGTATTCGCTAGCATACCTGGCTCTTACCTGAGAGGCTGGGGTTGTGGTCCTTTATCTAGATCAGTGATTCCCATTCTTTTTTGTTTGGATGGAGGAACCCTTAAAATATCTAATAAAATCTCGAGGAGCCCTTACCTGGCTTACAAGTCAATTTCGACAGTGGTAGATCTAGCTCAAGATGGGGATAGGTGGCGTACATTTGTAAGTGCGCCAATGTCATTTTGAGTTCCTTATGCCAGTGACCAGGTGACCTGGCGGTCTAGGGGTAAGGTGTCGGACTTCTGTGCTGGGGGCTCCGGGGTTCAATCCTCGGTCCCGGCACAGATTTATCTGATTACCAAACCCTTCCTTCAACCTCTGACAAGACGTGTATTAATCACAACTTGTGAATGTGTGGAATGCCAGGCCTCCACCGTGGTTCGGATCCCATGTTAAACTGTAGGTCTTCCATTTCATCTCACAATTACCCTACCATTACACATTAGCATAAGTTTGTATAACCCGAACGGGTAGTAAGACGTGGTGCTAATAATAATAATAATAATAATAATAATAATAATAATAATAATAATAATAACTTATGCCAGTGTGTATTGCCTACTTCTATTTACTAATTATTGTCCTTTGGTACTTGAACGTTGCTTTGGATTGCTATCAATAACCTCACGTCTTCTGATACACGAGTTCTATTAATATAAATCCACACTGTCCAAAAATTATGGGTAGATCAACTAAAAGCAAGCTTTTACTAATTCTCTCATAACCCTGGACACTGTCTCATGGAACACTGTCTAGGAATCACTGATATAAATGCTAGGTGGGTTTAGTAATAATAATAATGCCCTTACATTGCGCAGGTATAATCTACCGAGACTTGAAGTTGGACAACGTCCTTCTGGACCATGAAGGTCACATCAAGCTCACAGATTACGGGATGTGCAAAGAAGGCATCAGGCCAGGAGACACCACGTCAACCTTCTGTGGCACGCCCAACTACATCGCTCCGGAGATACTCCGGGGGGAAGACTATGGCTTCAGGTGACCTTCACAAAATAAAACACCATGCATTAAATTTCTTTATGTAAAGAGTATATTGATTGCTCCAGTAAGAACTGGTAAAGAAAGTGAAAGAGCTGCAATAATTATTGATCAAACAAATAAAGGAGTTTTGTCAAATGTTACACCCATAGGCTGTATATTAATTCATTATATTTAAGATAAAGTTAACTGAATCTAAGATTGAGGAGACCCCAGCTAAATGTAGTGAAAGGATCCTCCATTATGAACTATAGTAGATGAAAGAGGTGGATAAACTGTTTATCCTGCTCCATTTTCAACTAATCTGCTTGCTTGGCTTGAAGAGCAAAAATATTTTTTCTTAACGTTAAACAAGTAAAATTAAAAACCTAAATGATAAAAGTAAAAACTAAAAAATTAATGGAGTAAACAAATAAACATATTTTGAACTGTTAAACAATCAGGAACACAATGTTTGTTGTTAATAGTTATACCAAATAAAGTTGTATTTTTATGACTCAGACGAGTTGTATCCACTCCACTTCTCACTCAGGACTGATGATGACATTAAAATGTCTTTTAATACAGCATGGTAAACAACTTAGACAACATTATTTAATTATTATAATTGTAAGGGAATGCATATATATTATATAGCTCTGGCTATTTACTCTTAACAATATTTAATTTCATTTATTATTATTATTATTATTATTATTATTATTATTATTATTATTATTATTATTATTATTACTGTTGCTCTCGTTTTTGTTGTTGTCGTCGTCGTTTTATTTGGGTGCCCGGTAGCCAACACTTACAGCGGCACCCAAATAAAACAAGGACGTTATAAAGTGGTGTCGGAAGTGGGATGCGAAAGCAACAGGATGTTCTTTACCCTCAACCTCCCGGGACAACACACAACCGAGTGCATAGGTGCTAGCTTCTGTAGACAAGATAAATGGTTTCTCAAAATCGGGGAAAATTAATACTGGAGACGAAGTCAATGCGTTGTTTAAAACTTCCATAGCGTCACTGCAGTCTGGGGTCCACTCGAACTTTGCTCCCTTTCTTTGTAGTTTAGTTAGGGGCATAGTTTTCAATGAACCTACGATAACATTTTAACAACCCTAAATATGATTGAAGTTCTTTGACTTTTTTTGCATGGGGTAGTTTCGGGCGGCTTCGACTAACTGAGGATCACATTTTAGTCCTTCATGATTTAAATACTGACCTAGGTATAGTACCTGAGAGGCCGCGAAGTGGCCTTTATAAATATTTAAGGATAAATTGGCTTGGGGCAACCGATTCAAAACTGCCCGCAGTCTTTCGGCATGTTCTACCATGTCCTTGCTAAATATTATTATGTCATCTAACTAAACCAGGTTTAAAGCCTTCTTTATCTAAAATGGTGTCGTCTATTGAGAAACTCTTTGTTTGTCTCGCTTCATGTCATTAAATAAATGATTCTCTACATAATCTTTACTACCACAGAATAGTGGATATATACCTATTTATTTTAAATTTTGGATTAAAGCTGTAAAGAAGTAAAAAAACTCTTCATCAGATGATGGACGAACTGGACAGCTTATTGGAGGAAATAGCTTGTGACAACTGGCAGGATTTCAGGCTTTCATCTGCGTCCTTTGTGTACACCTACACACGCTGGACTTGAGCGCTGACAAGCACTAGAAATCTGTAAGCAGGAAGCCGGCTTTCTGTACATATTTTAAGAGTCCAAGTTTCTGCTCCATACAGTGTGAGATGCTCCAAATGTAGCGTTTCATCAGTTTCTTCCTCAGTTCTAATGTCAACTTGCTGGTCAACAGTAACCTCTTCTTGTTGAAAGCATCCTTGGTCAGTGTGATCCTCGATCTAACTTCCTTGGTGCAGTAGGTATCCTTTGTCTGCCGACTTCCCAGCTACTTGAACTGCTATATGTATTACAAATCATGGTTTCCAGTAACTAATACATTCTCAAGAAGGTACAGGAAACGTAATGTTATGTTTATAGTGTCGACTGGTGGGCCCTAGGAGTGCTCCTCTATGAGATGCTGGCAGGGAGGAGCCCTTTTGACATTGCTGGAGCCTCTGAAAACCCTGACCAAAACACCGAGGACTACCTATTCCAAGGTCAGTTTTGCAATGTTTACAGTTAACTACTTTCCACAATGGGATGACCAAATTTTTAGAAAATACAAACATATTAGACATAATTTTTTTATGTCACCATTGATAACATTTAACTATATCATCAACCGCTTTAGTGGTCAAATAGTTCAAGGCATCATTCTCGCACTATAACGGACTGCCGATGACCGGTAGATTAGGGATCGAATCGCGATCAAGGTGTACTAAGGGTGATTTTTCATATAGTGGTTTTTACACAAATGTGAGTACACTTACTCAAAATTCAACCTTCCTCAGTTCTTAAAACATTTGCATAATTAGTACACATGTGTACAACTTACATAAGTAGTAAGCTTTTTAAAATAAAAATATTGGTTCAGATACTAATTAAATCAGAGATGCGACCAGTAATAGAGGGGGAAGGTAGGACTCCAGAGAGTCTAAAATCCTTAATACTCTATTTAACACTTCATCTTGTAACATTTTGTGGAAACTTTCCAAAATATTTTAAAACAAATTAGGTATATTTATCTACCATATTATATTTGGAAGAAGGTACAGGAAAGGAGGATGGAAAACATTTAGAATTTATCTCAAAAATTGTTATTATAATTAATTTGATGAATTTTGAGATATTATTGCATAGCAAATAACATTAACTCGATATTTCCTTTTATCTGCCTTAAAAAAATATAATTTCTACCGCAAAATTAAATTTATTAAAAAACTTAAATTTGTGTGTTTATAATTTTTTTTCACGGTAGATTTTAATTCTTAGAATTATATATTTTTAAACATGGCTTATTTGTGGATACATTACAGAAACTCAACTTGAAATACTTCTAATAAAAATATTGCTTGGTATTATTCAAACTCGTATAAAACTCATTGTTTTCATTCAAACTTGACTATAAGTAAAATATCCCTTATTGGACATCCCTAGTTATAAAACGCCATCACAGATGTCACCACTATATATAAACCCCGATTTTCATAGGAAACCCACTTTCTAACACCAACATTGATTGAAAAGGACTCAAATTGGACATTGTATAAATATATTTTATTTGCTTTACCAATTAAAAAGTTGATCTAGAAATGTATCAGAAGCTTTCATTAATAATACCTTGCAGAGTACTTTATAATTGATATTTACATTATTAGTTTAATAGATTGAGAATTTAAATACAATTGTAATACTTTATTTCCGCCACTGTGGCAACATGTGTTCCCAGTTTTTCAAATAGCAAGTTTCCGACGAAAAATCAGACTGTATTTTGTGCTTTCCCCCTCAGTTATCTTGGAGAAGACGATCCGCATCCCTCGTTCCCTGTCCGTGAAGGCAGCGTCCGTGCTCAAAGGATTTCTGAACAAGAACCCTGCGGACAGGCTTGGGTGCCACAGAGAGACGGGCTTCCTTGACATCGTCAACCACCCTTTCTTCAAGAGCATCGACTGGGAGCTGGTAAGATCATGTTACAGCTATGGGTGGACCTTCGAGTCCTTAGATACTTGGATTCCTTAAGGATATTAGAAATTAGACGGTGATATTTGTAAAAGTGTGTTAACACCAACATTGTTGTATGGATGTGAAGAGTGGGTTTGTCAGGAGAAACACAAGAGCAAGATGGACGCAGTTTGAATGAGATATTTAAGAAATTATATCTCTTTAAGGAAAGCCTCTTTTCGCTTTATGAGATAATTGTATTATATTTGGAAGAAGGTATAGGAAAGGTGGATGGAAACATATAAAAGGGGCTTTTACAGTAAAAGAAGAACACAGTTCACACTTTACATTGCTGTCATTGGACAAAGAGGCAATGGCTGCTTCTTGAAGAAAATCATGCTTTACAAATTTATATTTTCTCCCTTTGGTTTTCTCTCTCTCTCTCTCTCGCTCTCTCTTTTAGAAAGTTGTGTTGCGCGTTTCACACCACCTCCTTATGAGTCCCGATAGAATGAAACCTATGCTGGGGGATTGGGCGGTAACGATAGATTTGCTTTGAGAGGCAATAGTTACCTCTTTGTCCAATGGAAAAACTCGTATGGACAGAGTCTGTAAGGAATGGGTGTTGAAGGAGTTTGGTTTGATAGGGAATCCGATAGAGCAATGTGGAAGAAGCATCTTACGTTGGTTTGGGGCATGTTGAGAAGATTAGTATGGATCAAGTGACGAAGCAGATATATGAAGGTAGAGTGTGTGGATCAAAGGGAAGAGGAAGGTCATGTAAGGTGTGGCTAACTGTTGTAGACGAATTGGTGAAAAATAGAAACATTCAAGAGTTTTAATAATAAAAGAGCATGTATGACTCGATGTATGGATGTGGTTGAAGCGAAGGGAGTATACAAGGATAGGGAAGTGTGGAGGAAGTTGGTGAGGAGCGATTATGTACGGAGTTGCTGTTTTTTGACCCGTGTGTGCACAGTAATGATGATTAAAAAACCAAAGGATATCAAAGAAAATGACAGAAACGAAATATGTAGGAAAAAGACCGCAAGGGAGGCCAAGAAAGAGGTGGGAGGAGCAGATAACAGAAAAGTGTGTGAGTGAGAGGAGGAAGAGTGGTGGAAGCATAAAGACGGTGGCATTTTATTAAACTGACCTGGTCGCAGGTTGGAAACAGTTGTTGATGGTGATGATGGTGATGGTGATGCATAGTAGGGGAATGACGCGATTAGGTACCATGTATATATTAGAAATTAGAGGATTAAAGTATTTATCAAGTCCAGAAAAAAATAACGAATAATGCAAAAACAAACTCAGCAACCAGACTCCTGTCCATTAATTTATAACTTAATGATGGTAAAAAAAAACCCATGAAACTACTCATCCTTTTTTTTCCAAAGCCGCTTTAGAACTAATTGTATAGAGTAAGCCTATTATGTTCACCATGTTTTCTAAGACTTAGATTTGGATTCCTAAATTAGGAGATTTGTCCCATCACTCGAGTACAACATACACATTTGGCTGCCATCGACACGTTTACATCCATTAACACTTATTCGTAAATTATAATGGTGAGAGCTGGTACTATCATATTGAGGTGTACAATCTAGATTGTTGTTAATAACCATCCATTCAAGAGCATTTTCTGAGCGCAGTTAACATCGTGTTGCGGTAATCATTGTCTTATGAGTCGGGCATCATATGTTAGTATTAACTTGTTAGAAGGTAGGTAATCTATTGAATACCTATGACAAATCTAACACGCTTGATTTTGATTTTCAGAAACTTTAAAAAAATGATTATCTAAGCTCCTAAAAAATGTAAATTTCTTCCTTGGCTATCATCGTTAAAGAAATAGAGGAGTTGTACAGACATTTGAAAAACCCTGGGTAATCCAAGTTGATGATAAATTTAATCTCATCACATTACAAATTAATAAAAACCTAATGAATAGATATTTATATAAACAGTTTGTGTTTTTTTGTTTCTTAGAGAAATTGAGACACCTGACAACACTATGTATTTTTCTCATTGACGTAATGTAATTCTAATCAAATCCTTGTTGATTCTTGAAGTTTAGTAAAGTTCCCTAGAATAGTGAACACAATGTACCCCACTTTTGTCATTTTTCACCCGATTAATAGCCAAATTTTTCTTCTTTAATGTTTCAATAACTTGTAGTTTTTATTTTACTTTCACAACCTTTTTTTCTTTCATTTATCATCCAGTCAACTTTGGTGATCTTGATGTAAAGGTGATCCTGAGTTCAAACTCAATTGGGGTCGGCAGATTTTTCTTGAGTGATATAAATCTATAGCACAACTCCCTTCAGAGGGGAAATAAAGCCGTCAGTCCTTTGTTAATTGTGGCTTGTAGAAGAACCCTGGAAGGCATGTGAAAATACCTTTCCCAGTAAAATTGGTCGGCACTTTCGCTCTCGCTCTTAGAAATTATCATGTGCTGATATAATCAGTCAGTTCAGAAAGTTCATGTTAAATATATTAAATAAATTAAATAATTTATCATCCCTGTCATTCTATAAAGCTACAACTCTATTCAGTAATCATTAAGAAAACTGATACATACCTGTTTAAAAGCTTATTGACTCTCAGGAAACTTAAGAAGCTTAACATATATCTCCCTTTCCCTTCTTCACACAAACACACACACGTATGAACCAGCCCTAAATATTGTTTGCTGGCGCATACACCTTCTGCTAAACCATTCCTCCAATCCCGCCGTCAATTCTCCTACAGAAGTGTGTTGTGTATGATGCCAGACTATAAGCTCAAATGTGATCCTTTGCAAACCAGGCACTTTGCTCAGTAGCGTACCTCACATTAGTCGTCATAATAACAATAATCATCATCAACTGTTTCCAGTCTGAGCTCAGATGAATCTAATAAAATGCCTCCAACTCTTTATTTCCTTCCACCATTCCTGGTTTTTTAATGGCTTCCGTTCTTCTCCTCTCACTTTCACACTTTCTGTTATCTGCTCCTCCCATCTCTTTCTTAGTCTCCCCTCCTGCCTATTCCCTGTGTAAAACTACAATTATACTACATACTATGTGTGTCGAGAGAGAATACATCCTGGCTTCCTGTGTAAAAGTACAATCTATACTACATATTACATATGTTGAGAGAGAATATATGGTACACTAAGCTGAGAGCACTACAATTATTTAAATAAAACCTCACTTTAAGGGCACATGCAAGTAATAAGATTTGTTAAAGAATGACACGTAGATGCTGTTCAGCTGTACATAATACAATCCTACTAACGGGAAAGCAGTTAACAAGAAGAACATTGTCTAGGATAGGTGTCGGCAACCTTTTAGTAGTGTTGTGCCAAAGTAATGTTGAAAAGTCGTTCAGCGTACCAACCAAACTAATCCCACCCAAATTGTGTATATTTTGACACTAGTTAACTAGTACAACGATTAAAACAAATTTATATTGATCTAGTAAAATGTAAATGTAACAACATGTTTCTAAATCGAATACATTAAATAACTATTGTTTCTTGAATGTTTAATATTCTATTATAAATTAGATAAATCAGAATAAATACAAAAGCTATAAATTTGTTTTGCAAAATCTAAGTTTTGAAGACATTATTTTGAAATTTTGAAATAAAACAATTGAATCATTGAAACATAAAACAGGTTATTAAAATTATTACTCACATCAATGCTTTTAATTTAAAATATTTTAGTATTATTTTTTATTCAAATCGTTCAGCGTGCCACTCTTGGCCAACCCTTGGCCTAGATAGTGATACATTTTACTGTGCTGTGGTAGTAGACGTGTTCCACTTTCACGTCGCACCAAGTTTACAAAGAATATGTATTAAATAAATTGCATTGATCATTCTATAATGTCTCCTTTTCCTGGGTTTGTCATTTATGTTATACCTTTTACATGTTCCTTTCTATGTGTCCTATCATTCTTTACAATTTTACATTTTCTCCCTCTTGTGTTTTTTTGGTTTCCTCTTTTAGGAAGTTGCGTTGTGTTGCGTTGCATGTTTCTCTGATGAGTTCCAATAGAATGAAACCTAGGTTCGGGGATTGGGCTATGACGATCGATTTTCCTCTTTTTCCAGTGACAACAATGTAAAGTGTGAACTTTGTTCTTATTTTCATTGTAAAAGCCATATTGTGTTTGTTCCTTTTATATGTTTTCATCCACCTTTCCTGTACCTTCTTACAAATATAATACAATTATCTCATAAAGTGAAAAGAAGTTTTCCTTATGATATATATCTTATTTAATAAATAATATATCTTATACGGAAAACTTATTTTTACTTTGATGAGGTAATTGTATTATAATTGTAAGAAGGTACAGAAGAGTTGGCTCGAAACATAAAAGGAATGAACACAAAATGGCTTTTACCATGGCAGCAATGTAAATTGAGAACTCTATTCTTCTTTTTATGTTTTCATGTTGTAATTTTTTTTATATAGATTTCTAACTACGAATTTTATGTTGGTAGTATGACTGTTAAATAAATAATTGAAATAACCAGAACATATATTATTCTCTTACCAGAACCGGCACCTTAAAATGTTTTTTTTTTCATGTTGATAAACCAATAAATATCCATCTACACAACTTATGTGTGTGTAGCAAACTTGTTTATGGCTCCATGGTTGCTAGTGAAGTGTCAACCCATTATGTATATAGTCTTTGTTTCCGGGGTGAAAATATTGTCTGACTAACCATTGTGTCGGGTGTGTAACAAATATTAGTGAACAGTCGTGTTATAGCATTAATGAATTCCCAACGCGCACTTTGCATCAGTTTGGAAAACTGGGACAAGAACCGATAAATATTTTGATTTGATTACCTGGTTAAAATCACTTGCATGCAAGTTGAACTCATTCGCTGGAGTTCACGCTTGTCAACTTACCTTTAAACACACAAGAAGAGAATAAACAACAGCCATCATCAACATCATCAACTGTTTCCTGCCTGTGACCGGGTCACTTTAGTAAAATACCTCCATCTTCCTTTATCCTTCCACCACTCTTCCTTCTTTAATCACTTCCATTACTCTCCTCTCACTAGAACACATTCTGTAATCTGCTCCTCCCATCTCTTTCTTGGCCTCCCCTGCGGTCTTTTTCCCCACATACTTCATTTTCAACATTTTCTTCGGCATCCTCGACCAATAAATGTTGATACTTTGTAATATTTTGCTTATCTTTAAAGTAAATCTGTAGGCCTGTTGTGTTTTCTACACTAATTTCTCTTCATATTGTTTTGTTTTCAAATTACTAGATATTTGTTCGCCTACTGTGAAACATTCAAAACAAATGTTACTACCATTGAAATATGAGCACGTAGCTTAGTGAAACTCCAGCCCTTCATCTTTCCTGTTAATTAATGATTGTGTCTTGCATTTTATTACCACTGCGCATGTTCTCAAACCGAGGGTCATAAATTAAACTGTGTGATGAGGTATGGAATGTTTTTTTGGGTTTTTATTAACAGTTGATAAACAAACTAATTTTATGACTTTTGGCACGTTTCAAAGACGATGACTGTAATATTTGATTCTCACTTGGAATAGCACACTAAAAACTTGGAAACATAATTACTCTGGATGAAACATTTTATGGCTCTAGCGCAAACTGTAACGCTGTTCTAATTTTGGTTTATGTATACACTTCACTCGGCGTTTCCCCGGAGCTGTGAAAACTTTCCCAAAATACTAATTCTTGGAGACTAATTGATTTCTAGTTGGTTTTTAACTTCCATCTCTTTAATTTTATTTTAACTTTAACGATCCCTAGCTTTTTTTTTTTCTGAATAANCCACTCTCCCACCCTATGGATGGGGGTGTGTTTCCTATTTCATAACTCTCTAAACCATGTTTTTTTTAAGCTAATATGAAGTTGACAAATATTTGAAGAAGAGTCTTTAAGTTTTAACAGTTTTTCACACCTTAAAGCCTAGTACGCACAAGGAAATATTTCCTCGGAAACATTGTTCGCAACATGTTGCCCTTGTTTTAGAAACAGTTGGCCAACATTTTTTCATGTTACCTTTGTGTTTCCCAGCGGGGAAAACATGTTTCCCGTGATCCAGTTAAAATGTTTTACAAGAAACGATGATGGCCAACATTTCCGACAACAAGCAACGTGGGCTAGTAGGTGAGATTGTTGATCTAAATCGTGTGTCTCTTTTTATCATCCTGGGACCAACCATTTGTAAAATAACTTCAAAATCTGTAGGAGGAGACATGCAAGTGAAGTTCCTAAAACCACCGCCGTCTTCGAGCTTCACCTCTGTCAGAATCTTTGCATAGTACGAACCATTTTGAAGCACTTTACGAACCCACCGCCGTTTTCTTCTTCTTTGTCTTCTCGAACAGTTCATAACTACATGTAAAACAAAAACCATAGCGGCTCCTCCTCAACAGACATCTTTCACTAAACTGAACTTTGTACGGGTAAACAAATGTTTTATCGGTGTAGTTCTGACGTGAATCAATATTTCTTTAATGTTTGACAACAATCCGTTTCCCATGTTGGCCAGCAGCTTGGGAACAGTTGGGCAGCAATGTTTCCAAGTCCGTACTAAGCTTATTAGTCATTTAACATGTATTGAGCTAATAGCTACTGAAACCTAACATGGTAGAGACTCTGAACAGCACCTATTACCCAAGTACTTCAACCAAGATTCGAACTGGAATCTCCCGGTAACCCTCTGAGTAGGTTGACGACAATTTAGACAGATACCTGTTAGTTCTCGGTAGAGGCGATTTTTAAACACTGCTGTAGGTAGGTAGAGTCTATGTTATTTGGTGGTGTATTTATACTCCAAGGCAATTTAATTGTTTGCTTACTTCCAGTAGAACTGTTGTATTTGTCTGTGACCTTTAAAGTCAAGGTTCAAATCATAGAAAGGTGCACCAAAGGGTGTTTTGTTTTATTTCATATTTCAAGGTAATTGTGTGTGTGTGTGTGTGTGTGTGTGTGTGTGTGCATGTGTGTGCGTGCATTATTAAACTATATTTTTTCTTAATTAAATTAGTCACATTACATAAATCACACATAATATCGGTTTTCATAAAACTCCTTCGTTTTCTGGCAGGTTTGTTTATGGTCGATTTATCTTGTCATCAGTGTTGGAATACCTTCAAAACAAACATTATTATAGAACCGGTAGAGAGGGTGGGGACACACACAATTTTAGAACATTAATTTGGAAGGAATAACAAGGAAATATACAGCCCCGCTGTATGTTGTAAAGTACTCGTGTACATTTAGAGCAAACAGAAAACAGTAAAGGAAAAAGTGAAAGCTTAACAAATATGTCTAAAAAATTCTTTGGAATCTTGAGCATCTCTTTGTTGATTCATGATGAAATTTCATGAGGTTTTTTACCATCCCACGAGGCCATGAATAATACAAAACCATCCACACATGACCGCAAAATAACTGTAGCCGCAAGGTGACATTGGTCTGAGAATTCAAAAATCGTGTATATGCATATTATTTGAATTTTAACTTTTACCAGTTTCTAAATAATAATGAAACTCACCTGATAGATAGTATTTCCCATTTTCTACAAAACTATACATTTCTTCCTTATGACACTACAGTCTAATTTTCATAGGAAGGGCCTTATTGACAGCTACAAAAATTATTACAGTTCGATTTTTGTGGGAAGCCCATTATTTTAAAAACTGGAAACTCATGTTGCCGCAATGATGGAAATAAAAATATTGTACAATTTAGTTAAATTCTTAGACCTATGAAAATTGGAGTTTGGATCTACTTTCGTGTATTCATAAGTCAAGCCATATGATCTTCTGGTGTCACTTTTGATAGATATTATCAATACTAGGGGTCTGCGATGCTTCGATAAAATCCATTTCGACTTGAATTTTATGTTATTTGATTCAATAACTTGAAATCAAATCAAACTAGAAAAAAAATTGACAAGGTGTTAAGCCGTTGCAAATCTTACAATGTGCCTAAATTATGTTAATACATTTTTAATATCAATTCTTGTGAGGTAAAGTAAATGTTTATTAATTATTAAAATATTGACCAAAGAATAGGCCACATTTTTTTGTACCTAATCAGCCTTTATAAAACCTTCACACCCGTTGGGTGATACGTAACAAATGTGTTAACTTTGAGGACCTAAGATGTTTATTAAAATAGTTTACAACTACCACAATAGATGGTGCTCTTTACCGGTTAACTCTGACAAGGCGAACTATTGTTGCATGAACATGTTGAAAGATTTACATTTATAAATAAACCAGGATATGATTTGATTCCATAATTATTCCAAATTCGCAAATAATTGCTTCAATTCAAGATTAGATTTAAACTAAAAAAAAACGCTGCTTTGCAGATGTTTAATCAATACTTGTAAAATAACAATAATAATGTAATAAAATGTTGTAAATTTTTTCCATAAAAAAATATTTTTATATTCTCAAAAAAAAAAGTTTTTTCTCTGGAAATTGGACTATACACTAATAGATCTGGTTGTTGTTGTTGACATTCACTGAACTTCTCAGACTAATGTGCTCTGAAGGATGTAAATCCAAAGATGAACCTTGTACTCACATATGTAGTTAGTGTCTGTGTGTGTTTTTTATGACTCTAGACTCGTTAAGTTGTTTTATTAGTAGAGTTAGTGACACTGGCAACTGCTCAGAGGTTGCATGTGGTCTCGAGCTGTCTTGATGGATTTACTACCTCTCTGATGGCCTTTACATTTCATGCAGACTGAATTATCTGAGTCTACAGTATTTAAATAGGGATTTTTGCAATGGGAAAATATGCTTTGAACTTATTCTTTGTGTGTGGGGTTTTCTCTGTATATTATATTTTCATAGTTTTTTTTTATATACATATAAATGTGATTCACTTGCATTTTTTAAATTTTAAAAAGATTTATTTAGAATATGAAAATAAACTACATGGTGTGAGCTTGCGAGTTATACTGACCGGGCGGCTGCATCCGTTAGTGATGATAGTGCCAACTTTTGTAGATAGAGGTGTCATGTGGTCAGCACGAGCCATCCCGGCTGTTAATCTCAGTTTTCCAGACCAGAGCTGCTACTTCTTTATTCAATTAGCCCCTCATTTGTCCTCACTAGGCTGAGTTTGACCTTGTTACAGACCCACTGATTCACAGATACATCTAAAAGCTCCAGGGATCAAACCCAGGACCTCTTGATCTGTAGCCAGGAACTTTAAGGTTGTCTTTTAGTAAAAATCAAGTATGAATGTATCTCATACATTAAACATTTAAAAAAAATTATGTTTCTAGACAATAGTCAAAACATATTCCCATTTCACCCGCCTCGGTGGCGTAGTTGGCTAACGCGCTAGTCGTGTTGAGCTCGACCTTCGAGGACGGGGAGATCGAGGTTCGAATCTCGCTCGGGTGAACTGGGGGTGGCTTTTCCTAAATGGTTTTCCACTCTCCCTCCACATAAATGCGGGTTCACTTCCTCTAAATTCAACCTTCCCAATTCCTAATCCACTAGTGTAATTAGTACTTAAGCGTATAACCCGAATAGGTAGTAAGACGCGGTGCTAAATATATAAATATTCCTATTTAACACAATATTAAAAAGATATGTCCAATTATTATACTCTTTAGTTAATTTAAAAAGTTTTTTGTCGCAGCCATGAAATAATATTATACCTCTCATTGATGATAAATAAAGTACAAATATTTACTTTATTTTCAAGCTTATGTCAAACTTGTCAAGGGCCCAGTATTCCGCATCACACATGATCTCATATGTCACTCATTGACATATTTGGGATGGGAAGATAAGGTTTAAGTTCATGTTACCTTGTAAATATATATTTTAAAGTGATCTCATCCTTCAAAGCTCAGCGGGTTCACTTCCTCTAAATTCAACCTTCCCAATTCCTAATCCACTAGTGTAATTAGTACTTAAGCGTATAACCCGAATAGGTAGTAAGACGCGGTGCTAAATATATAAATATTCCTATTTAACACAATATTAAAAAGATATGTCCAATTATTATACTCTTTAGTTAATTTAAAAAGTTTTTTGTCGCAGCCATGAAATAATATTATACCTCTCATTGATGATAAATAAAGTACAAATATTTACTTTATTTTCAAGCTTATGTCAAACTTGTCAAGGGCCCAGTATTCCGCATCACACATGATCTCATATGTCACTCATTGACATATTTGGGATGGGAAGATAAGGTTTAAGTTCATGTTACCTTGTAAATATATATTTTAAAGTGATCTCATCCTTCAAAGCTCACCATTTCCCCCAGTTATGATCATAATACTATTTAGACTCAATAGTTCCTTTTGTCTTCTTTTTCAGATGAGCAGATCATGCAAATCGGAGGGAGATGTTGAATTTTTGTAAAAAAAAAACTGACGGAATTGCATTTTTCGAAAAATAAAAAAATACCCGATTAAAATATGTATTGTGAATGCAATCATGCGTTGAATTATAAATGGCTTAAACTCTTACAAACAGCTTTGAAAATGTAATTTAATAAGTGAACAATTTTTAAACAATTCCTTTGATTTCATCGTGTACCACCGCATATTAATGGATTGTCTATATTATTTGGTGAATCTTAAAAGCTTATGCGAAGCTTCAAAATTTCACATGCGAATCAGATTTAAGATTTGTATCCGACCGAATATATATTTTTTTAAATTGAATCTAAAAGCCAAACTTTAGGTAGAGAATAACAGAGATCTGTGATTAAAATGTAATCAATTTCATCATATATCAGGTAATTGGCCATTTTGTTTCAATTAAAATAAAATGCCTTATAAGATATTCAATTCAGATTATATAATTTTTTAAATCCAAATGATTCGGAATTGATTTTAGGCAAGGATCAGGATTAATTTCATGTTTAAAATTGTTGTTTCTTACAGGCTTAGTGCATTCTAAAATAATATTTTTCCCAAGCTTCGCTCTGGCTAATTTTTTCTGATCTAGGTGTAGTCCCAAACCCCAATAATTATTTCAAATCACTGGTGCTAGTTGCTTTCCGCCAATATGTGTCTGTTTGTTTCTTCTAGCTGAACCAGAAACACATAATCCCCCCCTACATACCTCCTCTGGAGTCTGAGATAGATTTGGATAATTTTGACCCCCAATTCACTTTGGAGCTGGTTCAACTCACACCGGACGATACGTAAGTCAACGAGTCACGGTCGAGGGAACTTCTGTAACTGCTGCTGCTGCTACCTACGATTTTGAAACTTCTTTTTTCATCTCTATTTCACTTTTATTTTAGTTTTGTTATTTGAGTTTTGTTTGATCATTTGTTCTCTCTTTTTTATATATATATATATTTATTTTTTTTAGTTTGCCTGGGTAAAGGGGAATGGAAGCTAAGACTGGTAGCTATGCTATGTGATATTTAAATGTCTCGGAATTGATTTATGTTATGTACCGATATCAAATACTTCTGCAATGAAGAGCTTTCTTGTCCACTGTTGTGGCTGTTGTTTCATTATTCTGTTAGAAGTTTCTACTGCTCATGTAAACATTAATTTCCTTGAAAGTATTTTCTTACAATTCACATACTGTACTACAATACGTTAACTTGCATGTGTATTTGTTATTAATTGTTATTATTTTGTCTGGAAAATGTTACCCAAAGTAATCAGACCGTTAAAGACATTAATTTTTCCAATTGTTACAACATGTCTAGTGTTTTAAGCCATTGTGACTCATTTTATTCGCATTCTCATTTAAAATAATTTAATTACTTTTCACTGAATTGTAGAAAACATCTTCTTTGCAATTTTATTCGTTAAAAACCTACTAATTGTAATTATTACGGCATGCCCAGTTTAGCACGCATGTACACAGTGCATTTGCTTTCAACTGAAGTTGTTAGTAGGATTGAAAAACTCGAAACCTATTTTTTTTCTTCCCATGATAAAAAAAAATCTTTGCAACAACTAAAGTTGAAAATTATTTTTGAGATTATAAAAAAATCAATCAGGCTGATCAGCCAATGAAATGCAAAATACAAAACGTTATCACAAGCAAACTTCTGGTCAAGTCTTCCATTCTTCCCTGCAGCCCGCTACAGTAGGTAGAAGACGCTAGGCCCAGGCCAGGACACGTGTGCCGTAGCGTAGCGCTGCTCCCCCCACCCCACCCTACCCCCCTTGCATCATGGCCCCCGTGGTAGTTGTAGTCTTGGTTGGTTCCGCAGCTTGAGCAGAAGCAGGTGCCGCCCCCATACAAGCCTCGCCTAGAGTCCGACCGGGACCTCGCCAACTTCCCGCCAGAGTTCACAGACGAGCCGGTCCACCTCACCCCCGACGACACGTGAGTAACTTGAAGAGCCTCCCGGGGCTTAGTAACGGATTGTTTTGTGGTGTGGGGGGGGGAGGAGGGCTTAGTAACGGATTGTTTTGTGGTGGGGGGGGAGGGCACTAGTAGCTAGACTTGGCACACTCTTGCATGCTCTGCTTTTAAGTCGGAATGTTAATAGCATTATTTTATTTTTTTACTGTTCACCACACATTATTTAATAAAAAATAATTATTTGCTAATTAAATTATAAATAACTAGTGATTCATTCAAACAACCACTGCAGATTATTGTTATAAATGTATTAAAGGTGTATTTTTCCCCTTAACACAGAGTGAATAGTTTAAAACGAACCCTCTCCCAGCTCTACATATATATTTGTTGCATCACACTGCTTAAGTAAGAATTTAGTTGCAAAATTTTAATTGACGATATTTACACTCTGGGTTTCCATGGTAATAAATCACTGCACAAACAGTAAAAAAAAATCTGAGAATTAGCAAGGAAAATTGGATTTTTGCTTGAAGGTATTATTTTTGTCGGCATCCTAGACTCGCTAACCTTTATAATAAGTGTTGTTTGTCAAAATCGCTTCTGAAGTTATCTTCTAATGTCACTTATCAAATTAAAATTAAAATATTAAACCATTATAGTGTACAGTCACTATTTCCTCGATCAAGGAAACTGTCAAAAGTAACTTGGATGCTGTCGAGCTACATAACAAACGTAAAAAATGAATCTCTAGACTAAAAGGGCTCTGTAGTTTTATCTATGTGGACAACCAATGCCTGCCTCACTCCTCAAAATGTACGGAACACTTGGCTATGTGTCGTGGTATTGCTACTTCGTATTAGTTCCTTTTTGTAAATACTGTTAACTTATTTTTAAACTTATTGCACTGCTTCTAAATTTTATTTTCATTAATATTACCAAAATATTGATAATCCATGTATCTTAAAGTTTGGTCTGTTAATCCTCATAATTTAAAATGTTTTATAACATTCTTTAAAAGACTATCTTTGCACCAAATAAAGTAAATATATATGTAACACATTTAAGATGGGGTTGTAAGGGGACGTGAGTATATCTGTCATGAGCATAAAAATTAAACTGAACGTTTCTACTGGAACAATATTTGATTTATTTTGGCCAAAATAAAAGAGTACTTTGCTATAAAAACTGCAAAAACACTGCCCTTTTCTCATGTCCCCTACAACCCCACCTTAAACTAATCTCAGTAATTTTTTTTAATCTATTTAATATCCATAGGGGTATGATATTTTTGAACCACAATCAATGTTTAACTTCCCTTCCAGACAAGCCTCATTTTGTCCTTTTTATTTTCTCATCTTACTATGTGTTCAAGCTATCTGCATATTTTCCATTAATAAGGTAGGATGGAGGTATATTTTACGGGAAAACCACCCTCATTACACCTGGCTGGGATTTTAACCCTGACCTCGGCCAAACTAGATTAGACAAGACAATCTTGGCGTTTATTATGTGTGTGTTCATTTTGTTTAGATGAGGCATTAGACCATTCGACCACTGATACGATTTTGTTGTTTATTATTATTACATTACTATCATCATTATCATCATCATGATGATAAAATAAGGAACCAATAAACAACAAACCTGTATCGGTGGCTGAATGCCTCACTCTTGTGTTAGACTGGATTGCCAACGGAGAGTGGGGCCAAAGTGGTTTTTTTTAATATATTTTTTCATTCATCTTTTGCACACATGTGGGTATATTACCTCTACAATTCTACCTTCCTCATCTCTATGCCATTAGCTTAATTATTACTGTATGTCTGTAACCATAATGGGTAGTTAGATGTGGCGAAAAAAAATATTGATATAAGCAACTGTGAATAAAAAAAAACTAATTGTGGTGATGGTTTTAAAATTGCATCTTTCCCTTTTTGTACTTTATCTAAATGCACAGTTACAACTAACAAAAACTTTAATTTGTTGGCCACATTTTGGTTTTATCGTTTAAATCGAAATGATCGTTGAGTTCTAAAAAAACTTGTCTTACGCTTATTTTATTTCAAAGCTTTATAGATTTGTTGGTGCACTGATTGTAAAAGTGTGATGGTGTTGTTTTTAATTAAATATGTGTGAAAACATTACAATTTTATTTGGTTGTGCTATATTCAGAAGATAATGAATATTCCACAGCTCACACACTGACTCATTATTTTTTGTTTGTTCGGTTTCAAACCATGGATATTTTATTTGTGTTTAGAGTGAAGTGAATCACATTTCAATAAGCATTAAATTTTCTCTTTGAGGCAGACTACTTGATAGTAAGGGTGTTAAAAAGTGCCCTTTTTTGGTTTGAGGTGAAATCGAATCGAATATATGAAATATTGACAAAGCAAAAATTAGTTTCGTGTATTTAAATTATTTTGTGTTGAAAAAAAAATATTACAATTATTTATTTAATTTTTAACACTAGTAATTATATGAAAGTGTTTTCTTTCTATCGAACATGTATACATTTCGTACCAAAATGGAAAAATATCGTTACTATTACAGCATGTTATTCACTTACCACAAATATTTGGCTTGTAAATAACAACATAATATGATGTCACTATTTTTATTGTCGAAGCTTCACAATTGTCAGATCAGACTTTTTTTTTCCAAAGCGAAGTGGAAGTTAAAAAAATATTCAAAGCCAAATTGAAGTTTTCAAGTCTTCACCAACTCCAGCTACTTTTTTTTTTTTAATGTACCTTATTTTCTAGTTGATATTACCAATGGCATGGCTGAAAACAACGTTAGATGGTGCTTCGTGTTCTTAAAACTACTATACAATACTACACTATAATTTACACTAATGTGTTCTTTGCAAGTCAAAAGAAAGTATAAATATATTTTCTGTGCTAAGCGAGGCACAAATCAAAGGGGAAAAAATCTTTTATTATTTTAATTCCATGAAGTCAACATTAAAGCCTTTTCTTGTTTGAAAGAATGGGACAATTTTAATCTACCCGCTTCGATGGTCGAATGGTCTCGGACGTCACTTTCCTTTTAACGCTGAAGGCAGGGAGATTGGGGTTTGAATCCTGGTCGGGTCTACTGAGGGTGTTTTTTTTCCTAATTGGTTACCCATCCTCCTTCCACACAAATGCGTGGGTAGATTACCACTGAGATTATTCCTCCCTCTTCCTTACCTCATTAGAGTAACTATTATATATGAGTATAACCTGAACAGGTAGTAAAAGATGGTGATTAAAAAACCTTTTAATCTGTAAAATGATCTCATCTCACATTCTTTATCTTTGTGTTAAGTGTACACACTTTCCAATAGTATGTTATTTGGAGCCTAACACTATAAAGCTATATTATTATGGTTTGGATTAGGAGGGATAGCCAGCACACTTACCAGAATGATACTGGAGTAGAACTAGGTTAGATTAGGAGGGAAATCCATCACACTTACCAGAATGATACAGGAGTAGAACTAGGTTAGATTAGGAGGGATAGCTAGTACATCTACCAGAACAGAGTAGAACTAGGTTAGATAAAACACTTTTCAACCCAAAACTTTTTAAAGCGGATATTTTATTACCACAGGCAGCTTCTTCAGGGTTCTGAGATTAAACTTTTGTTTTTAATTGGACTGCAAATTTAAAAGTTAAAGTGCTGCCATCTTTATAATGTTATTAAAAAGAAAATACCCACTTCGTTGTTCGAATTGTCTGAGGTGTTTCTCTCTCATTAGACTGGACATCCGATAACAGGGAGATCTGGGTTTAGATCCTGGTCAGATATATTGAGGTTATTTTCTATGAATGGTGTTTCACTATTCCTCCACATAAATGCAGATGCATTTCTTATTAATTCTACCTTCCTCAACCTTAACACATTGATGTTGTTAAATGCGCATAGCTCAAACAGGTAGGGATAGGCTGTGGAAAAAAAACATGCATCGTATATACTTGGAAAAGAGAAAATACTTGTAGTTTTTTGTATAGATAATAAATTATTTTATGATTATTTTATTGTATTTCAAAATACTAAACCAAATTAAATATTTTTATCCACTGCTTGGGTGCACCATCGTAAAGAAATTGTTTCCGTCACATTCAATCACATGGTTTAAATTTGTCGGTTGCCATTTTGAGGCTATGTTCGTTATACTTTTTGTGAAAGTAGTGTTAATAATTTTTTTAAGAGAAATAAAACGATAAATATGCTTTGTGCCTGACCTCTAATAAATATATAAATAATATTGGCCTAGATTACTATAGTTAACTATCACATTCATACATTACCATGTGTTTTCATTACATTTATACAAAGTGACAGATGTCAGCTTTTGGCGTAGGGACTATTTATAGTGACATTTTGAGCTGTCATCCGAGTAAATTAAGGTCGTGAATATACCTTCGTCATAGCTCGTTTTTAAATATGTTTTTGTGTCAACTTGTGTTTTATCTAAGCAACATAACTGAGGTATGTGTAGTTAAACCAATAAAATAGTAATATTTTCTTATTATTGTTTCATACAAGACAAACTTTACGCAATCCTACCACCGGTGCGTCATCAATACACCTCAATCTTTTTTTCTTTTTTTTTTGCAGGTCTCCAAGAGATCAAAGTTTTGTTTGAACAGTTTGTACTTTTGTGTACCACTCCCGTTGTGCAATCCCGTGGGATTCTATTGTCCTCCGTCCCCCCTCTCCATTCAGACACTCTCTCTCTCTCTCTCTCACTCTCTCTCACTCTCTCTCTCTCTCTCTCTTTCTCTCTCTTTCTCTCTCTCTCTCTCTCTCACAATACTGATCAACCCCAACTTCTTCCCTTGCATCCTTCCACTCACCCCCGGATCACATCCGTATAATGTCTTGAGGGGAAAATGTGCCTACAGTGGAGTGTGATTAAAATAGAGGGGGAGAGGTAAGACCCTTTTTAACCGGGAGTTTGTTTGAATTGTTGTTAAGATGAAGAGGGAGGAGGGGCCATTGCTCTTTTGTTGGACTCTGTCGGCTCTTTTCTCTATATATTACTTGTGGAAATGTGAAGATATGTGAGAATTACGTGCTTGTACTTTGAGCTTGTATGACATGTAGCAGCCGTCTTTCGTTGCAATCTTTTCCGTTCATAAATATGATGGTCATATGAACGTTCGTTTTGGTCCAGTTTTATTAAATCTTCCTCTTTGTTCATTTGTAGGTGTCATAGACCGACAAATACTACCATATAAATAAAATTAAATGATCGACTAAAAAACTGTTCTAGGAAATGTATTTTACTTTCTTTGGGTATTATTATTATTATTATTATTATTATTATTATTATTATTATTATTATTATTATTATTATTATTATTATTTAAAATTGCCTTTTTTTGTTGTTTTTTTATTTTACTCCTATAGTTAAATCTTACTGAATACATATCACACTCTCTCCCAAAGCGTTACAATAAAATATTTGGGTTGTACTATAAAATATACCAACTATGCACAGCTTTGTAAAACTTTCAAAGATTATCCAAGCAAAAAAATAATCTATTTCTAGCAATTTTATACTAAATGATTTTTTTGTAGCCAAATATAAAAATGATCTGCTTTCTAAACAGTGAGAACAAACATAATATTATATTTTTTCATACAAATATACACGTATATTGATATGTAGAAATTTATTTATATATATATGAGATCTTTTTTAATTAAAGACAAATAATTATTAAACTTAATGAGCGCCACACATCTGTCTTTCCGCATTCGCTTTAGACCTTCATGTATGGTTTTACCATTTCATGTGTTTAGAATTTTCCAAATAGACCCCAAGAAATTCTTTTCATGATTAAAATATAATGTTTTAATTTGAAAATGTTAACAGTTTCCAAACAGACAAACACTCTGTAGCCTAGTTACATTTATTTTTCAGTCAACCAATTTTAACAACCTGTTTTAACATTTTTTTTGAAAGAGGCAAAAACTTGCTTTCGCCAACATATTCAATGAACTTGGGGGAAGCTCTACGCTTGATATTTTCTATAAAAAAAACCTCAAACTATTATCCCACCCGCACCATGTATTTTTAGTGTTTTGTTACACTTGATGTAACCAGGGCTCTTGGCTCAAACCTCCTTTGCGGGACATTAAACACAATTTCTGTGGCACCATCACAACTCACCAAGTAAAAAAGGATTAAAAAAAACATAATAAAAAACAAGACAGACATTTCCCCAGACATATTTCCCACGAGGCAGATAGTGCGGGAAACAAGCAACTTGTAGAACCATCAGAAACTTGGTTGCAACCGTCGGGTGTACAATACATGTACTTTAATATTTCCCCCCTCCCTTGTAAATCACCTAACTCCAAAATTTGTGAAAACTGAATTTTATATTGGGTGTGGGAGCTGTATTTAAATAATTCCCGTCATATTTTTGAAATTAGATAAACTTCTAATTACATCCATTACCGTTTCCAGCCTTTGTCCTGGGTCACATTTTTATTCAAGCCATATATTTTCCACTACTGGCTTGCTAGGCCTGTCATAGCTATAATCTAACTTAAGACCAGTCCCTGGCCGTTAATTCAGCATGTCACCAATGATACATTTTTAGGCCATGCCGGGAATCAAACCCGGCCCCTTAGCTCACTATACAGGCATGCTACCGACTGAGCTAATTGTTGAAATCCATTAGTAACAATAACAATATTTTCATGCATAAACAGAGTTATTAAATAAATGGAAATCTTTTACAGAAATACTTTTTATAAGTTTTTATGAATTTCACTTAAAAAAACCTAAACATAGCCTGATTAATAATATTGATAGCTAAAGTGAAGATTTGTCCTTAAAATGATACATGATATGAATTATTGTCGAACAAGGGAGACCTTGTCTTGTGTTTAAAATAAAACAAGCTTTTTCAATACTTCTTGCCATTTCTAAATAAACTTTCAATAATGAATCTCTTTATTATCTTCATAATAGTCATAATGAGTCTAGTCTGGTTTTTGCATCAATGCAATCTTGCTTTCACATTCTTCATTCGAAAGATTTACATTCATCTGTATTTTATGCCCATTGATGTGTTAATGAACATAACCTCTACTCTCTATTTTGAGCAGTAAATATTGTCTTTCATGCCAATCAATATATAAACAGTACCAAGTCTGGATTTATACCTCATTATTTTCTTCACCGGTGGACGAGACAAGCTGAGACTGACTCCTTTGTCGGCATGCTCATCTGTAAGGCTCTATTCAAAGGAAATACTGTATCTGCATTTATGTTTCTCGTGCCATTATGTATGCCTTTAAAATAAGTCTGTTTATGCGTGAATCGTTCAACCATTTTTTTTTTACCTTATTTGACACCAAACCATGTGGATAGGACGCAAGTGTGCTTGAGGTATTACTGCTTATGAAGGCATGTACCCTGGAACACTTGCCCTGTGCCACGTAAATGAGAAAAAAGTAGTGTGTGTTTAACATCCCGAGTTAGTCAGCATCGTGTAAATTGGTCTCGGTTTATGGTTGGGGAAGCTAGCACTGCTTCTTTTCAACATATTGTTTTACAAGCCATGTTAATTCGCAGGTTAAAAAAAAAGGTATCCTATGATGGGTGTATTCTTTTAAATATATAAATATTCAGTTCTTCAAATTCATCTTGGAGTTTTGAACCCTTCCCCCCTGCCCCCACTGTCTGATGTCTTAGCTATATTTTTGAAAATAGTCTTGACATCTTTGAATAAATGTAATTTATTTATTACAAATACTACAAATTTATTACAGAAATAGACCCAAGCGTAACAAAGTAGTGTTTATATTTTTTTTAATTGTTAAAATGTGCTATGGTCGAATTTATAAACAGAGAGGCCAGTCTCCTAAATAGATTATATTTATCATAGAAAACTTTGGAAACAGTTATTTAAAAACTGAGATTGCCTTACCTAAAGCAACAAACACAAAAGGATATAAAAAATACAAAATACTTTGAACTGTTACTTTTCTTATCAGCATGTCTTACTACCCTCTCGGGTTATTAAGTATCTGTATTAATTACACCAATGTGCTAGAGATGAGTAAGGTTGAATTTATGTGAAGTGTACCCACATTTATATTGAGGGAATATAGAAAATCATTTAGGGGAAAAAAAACAGTACACTTGATCGGGATTTGAACCCCCCAATCTCCACCTTGTCAGCAGTCCGTCTTATACCAGGGGTAGGAAACATTTTTGCGCCCCGATCAAGTCCCATGAACACCAATTGTTTCTCCACTCTACCTTTTATAATTATTTTTCTATTTATTTATTATTTATTCCTTTAAATGATCATCGTCATGAACTGTTTAATCAACCTTCCTCAAATACTTTTGTTTCCACCCTTATAGGAAAAATATAGAATAATTAAAATGTATATCTACATATTATACTATTTCATTTAGGCCTACTTATAAAATTACCGGCTATGACTGATCTAATTAATGTTGGTTACAATCAAATAAAATTTGAAAGTACTTGATATATTTGTGAGTTTGAAAGATCAAAAAATTGAATTTTGGCGGTGTAGTTTTCTTACCGATAGAAAGAAAATTGCCACAAGATCCACCAATCAACTAGTTGCCGAACCCTGTCTTAGCCCATCAGACCGAAAATTGCCACAAGATCCACCGATCAACTAGTTGCCAAACCCTGTCCTAGCCCATCAGACCGCCAAAACAGAACCATTATTAGCAAATACATTCACAAAGTAACACTGTATTTTAGATAAAATACCATTTTATTTTAATGTTTTTAAAGCTCCTACTCTGAAGTAAAAATATTGTGAAAGATTAAATATATTTGTATGTGTTGTTGACGTGTGTGCTAATCCTTGGTTCCAGGGGAAATGTTTTAAAATAAATACGAATATAGTCCCGAAACATATAACTGGATCTTGTCGGTGAAAGCCTTGATGTGTATATTGAAATAGGTCGAGTATCAGCAAAGCCAGCTGGTGCGGAGAGGTTGGGACATGAATTTTAATTCAAGCCAAGCTCACAGTGAATGTTGGAAACACTACTTTGGTTTAAACACCCTTACCCCATTAGAATGTTGTTAAAATTGTTATCATAGGTGTAAAACAAAACAAAGTTGTATCCTCTTGTTGGTAAATCTAAATAACAGATGTGTTGAAAATTAAACTAAATGTATCTGATCTGCTAAAGCAATATTTGATTAATTTTGGCTGAAAAATGTTTTTGTCATGAAAACTAAAAAAAAAAAAGTATCATCCCCTTTTGATTAAAAAAAAAAAA